>JAVSBS010011104.1:0-30935 GCA_033124195.1 Coracias cyanogaster
GAAAACATGATCTGGGTTTTTACTGGTACTACCAGAATCAATATATATTTATAGACAGATGATAAGAAATAGAATAGCTCTGCGACTACCAAAGCCATCAATGTAAAAATATATTTCCAAGATATGGTTGTAGTGAATTTTATCATATGTTTCTTTAATTCAAAACTTTCAGAAGGTATGCATTCTTCCCAGTACAAAGTCCCTTACATTTCCTCCTATAGTTTCCTGTACTTAGAGAATTAAGAGCGGCGTTACAACACTTGAAAGAGCAGCCTGTTAACGGCATATATAGACAAGGCATTTTGAAAGGCAGAGCATGTTATTTTTGGTTTTAGGACAGGTTATGTCAGAAGACAGAAGAGAGTTGTGATGCTCAATATGAGCTTGCAGGTGAAGACTTCAGCAGGTCGTTGAGATCTCTGTTTATTTTCAAGTTGGTGGAATGTTTTAGGGTATTATGATAAAACTTGTGTTATCACTTGGTTGATCATAACTGGTCTTGCCTTCAGTTTGTGGTTACACAGTTTGAGTCACAGCTTCAAATTATTTGTCTTGTATAGATTTCTATAAACAATCTGTTATGGGCTCCTTATGTAACGTTGTTCCTCTCAAGTTCAGCAAAAAATGCTGCATCGTGAAAAATGTGCATAATGTATAACAAATTTAGCCCTTTAGTAACTGCAGACAAGTGAATCTTCCTTTCATTTTGGAACATGGTTATCACAGCCTGAAGGAAGGAGGGAGGGAGAAAGCAAGGCTAAACAAGAAAAAGGGGAAAAGCAGCATTACGTACTTTGTGGCAGTACCATAAAAATACAAACACATTTTACCAAACTGCTGCTGGCTGTTGAGATAAAGAAAAAGCATTTTTTCCCTTTCTGCATTAGTTTCTAGGGTCTCGCCCTGCCCTGCAGGACACAAAATACCTTTTTGGTTGAGAGCAGCCTCAGCACAGGCACAGGAGCAAGATGGTAACACATCTGAAGTATCCTGAAGTGCTTGCAGTGGTTTCTCCCTCCAAGATGCAGTTCTGCTGTAGCCACTCTGTTTCATCACCTGTCATTCTACAAATCTGCCAATGTCTATCCAAGCCCGGAGCAAATCCATTTGCTACAACTTCTACAAGTACTAAAGCCTATCTGTAGCAAGCCATGCACAGGATTATTTCTGTCCTCTTCTTGTTACAGACTCAGCAGATTCATTTTTAAAAGATATTTCATAGACTTGTTGCCTCCCAGATTGCGCGTGTGTGTGCAAAGCAGACGGCAGTCTGAAAGCCACTGACTTCGGCACCATTGATGACCCCAATGTGCCACTCTTGCAGAGGGAGTAGAAATGCCGAGACACGCTGCAGTGAGGAACATTTCCTCCACATGATTATATGTTCTGGCAACTAAAGGACCAAATTCTAATGATAAACCTAAATTAAACTACCATTGACTGAGCTGCAGAGAGGTATCTCCTCTAAGGGAGGGTTTATGCCGCAGACTGCAGTAAAACCTGAACAAAATCAGCTCCCAGTTAGCTTGAGCACCAGGAGCACCTCAGCTGCTGCAGCACAGAGCTCACCTGCCCTTATTTGCTGAGTTTCCTGGTCTCCCACCCACTTTGGGCCTCCCGCTCCCTTTTGATCTCTACTCTTTACCCAGTCTCCCAGCCCTTTTGGGCCTCACACCCCTTTTCAGCCTCCCTCTCCCTTTTGGCTCCCAGCCCTTTTTCATCCTCCCACTCCTTTTTGGTCTCCACTTTTTTCTCATCTTCTCACCATAGGATGTGCCCCAAGTCCATTTCTCTAGCTTTCTTGAACTTGCCTGTGGCTGCAAAACTTGACTGGTTAAACTCCCCAGTCCTTTCCTTCTCCTCTTGTGCCTCCTCCAGTTCAGTGTTTTTGGCCTATTTCTTGCTTTCATCACTGTGCCTAGCATTTCCCAGCCTGGAGAGCTGGGGAATAGCGCAGCCCCTGGGGAGATGGTCTGTTTATGATAAATCAGGGAAGAGGATAAGCAAGTACCTGCTCTTAACAGCCTTTTCTCCATGCAGGTGCTTTCTGTTCCCTTTTCCCTGTGGCTGAATATTACAAAAGACAACATGTGTCTGGAGATTACTGCTACCCTGCACTTCATCAGCTTGCGTCCACAGTTTAGTTATCAGAAAAGAATCAGCCTGATTTAATATCTATTTATCCATCCTGGCTATCTGAACTGAAAAAAGCCAACCAAAACCCCAACATCTGGGAAGGCAGAGTGAAGCAGATGGTGGTCTGCTGAGTTATAGCCCATGGCAGTGCCCAACCCATTCCCACACTCCTGCTCCCAGGGTTTGGAAGCCACTGAATGGGCTGAACCCATCCAGACTTAGTAAATGCCAACAGTAAACCCACAGTGCAGCACATGCCATGAAGCCTCAAGTTCTCTTAACCCTCAGGAAAAGGCTGGCTAGAAAAATGTGAGAAGAAGCAGGGCTAGCAAGGGACCCAAGGCTTACAGCTCAGCATCTCACTACTCATCCTCTCAGCTCTGTCGCACTAGTGGTTTAGCACCTTTGCTGGCTTGTTTTTGATAGCTAAAGAGGGATAGAGAGAGACTTGACTCTAAGTCAACAGGATATTAGGAGAGAAGGGTGGAAGAGCAGCAAGGCTGAAAACAAATCTGCTTCTAGATGAGGTTTAGGGGCTCAATAAGTGCAGTGTATGTTGAACCATACCATGCACACAGCGTAGCATTCTGGCTAGCTCTTTAGGGGAGCACTTGGTTGGGCTATCAGCGAAGCAGAGCACTCCTGCCTTGCCTGGATCCCAACCAGCAACGGAAGCTGTAAAAGCCTGTCTGGCTTACAATGTAATTTTGCTAAGGTTAGAACATTGCTTGTATTAGTGAAAAGCAGAAGGTAAGCTTGAGATTAAGGCAGGAAATCTGCTTTCAATTCCTAGCTCCAAGAGAGACTTTCTTTATGTGATCTTGGGCAAGCCAAGTAAAACTCCCGAGCTTCATAACCAGAATTTGTATTTTAAAAAAAATGATACTGCCTTCTGTTCTTTGTCTTGACTCCCCAGTGAGCACTTGAGGACAAGAGGCTTTCGCTCTGTGTTTGTGTTGTGCCTGTTCTTTAGGGCATCAGTCTGAAATATTCCCTCAACTCACATAAGAAATAAGCTGAAATGTGTATTTTCATACAAGGGTCCAACAAGCCCTATAAAACTGTGGTACTTGGTGTAGTTGGGCATGTGAGTCAGCATCTCTCAGCATCATCCCATAGTGATGCAATGCCAAAGACCCGAGGTGGCCGTGCCTGGCCATTCTGCATTGTTTATTCACTGGTTCTCTGTATCCATGCTCAGCACCTCTCACCTCCTGCCCTCCAGCCTGCCCAGAAAGATCAGTCAGAGCCCTGGAGAGCAGGGTTGATCAGGTTTGCACTTGCTTTTGGGAGCTGGAGAACATCTCTTACTACCAATTATGAACTGCTTGGCTCCAGCATCAGCTTTGCCCGGGGGAAGGAAGGGGTGGTATGAGACAGGGAGGAACTCAACTCTCCTTCCCCTCACACATGCTGTATTTACTCTGAGTAGATTTATGCACAAGATGTGTTCTCACTAGCAGGGTTTGTTTCTCTGCTGCATTTGAGATCCCAGCACATGGACCCTTTTTTGAGCAAGCAGTGGGCAGACAGGGCAGAGAGAACATACACAAACCAGGGAGTTTGGGTTTCTTTCTAAACAGCCACACATGGAACAATAGCGAGTAAGAGAGGGAGAGGGCAGCATGTCCTCTCACTCCAGTATATAGAAACTAACTTCCTAGGCTGATCCAAACACCTAGGACTCAAGGCAGAAACATGAACTATGTGACTAGTGGGAAGAGAAAGAGCCAGCAGGAAAAATCTATCAGAGCTTTCCATGGTTCAATCAGAGTCTGCTTCACTGGGGAAACAATCAATTAACCACTTCCAGAAGAGCAACCACAGACATGCTATTCTGGAGGTGGTAAATCTTTGAGTTTATTTGTTCTTGGTTTCACTCTCAGCTCATTTACAACATCACAGGAATCTTCCTTCTTACTTATCCTCACTTCTCTAAGTTTCTCCCAAGGATCTTTCTGCCCATGATGATCAGTGAAGAAGAACGCTTACGAACTAATAGTTTCCAGCTTCACTGCAAATCCTTATTTCCCTTCAACAGGCAGCCAAAATGAACTGTTTCCTCCAGGCATCTGGAGGGCATTATACCTTTAACTGTCCATCTGATTTCCAGCTGTCAATGCATTTTTTTTTTCTTTAAGACAGATGGTTTTGGTTTAGGATGTTTTGGCCCAGCCCGTAATCAAAGAGACCTGCAGCACGAGAATTAGGCAGGTCCCTGCCCTGAGGAGAAAGATGTAGCACGCAAATGAGAGGCAGATGACACCAGAGCTAAGGGATGATGGTGGTGGTCATGGTCTTCCTCAGAACCTCAAGGGCAGACCTCAAAGCAGAAGAGTTTTCGGTCCCAGTGCACTGACGAAGAAAGCAATGGATGTAGAAGAGCACTGGGGAATAGAGGTGAGCGATCCAAACCACAGGCCCATGCTGTCTATTAGGCATGGGTACCTCTGCCGTCACTATACTTTCAAGATGTAGTGAAACATGAGACATTAGACACCCACACCATGAAGCTGAGATTAAATTTCTATTCCCATTTAAATTTTTCCTTGCATACTTTAAATGAATAAAAAGCAGCTCTCAGCACTTCTACGTAGCTCCTGTGCCTGGGAACCTGGAAGCAGATTTTGATTCACAGATGCCTCTTGCTCCTCCCATTGAAATGCCGCCAGGAGGGTAGACAGGAGCTGTCTTAACAGCTTTAATGCACTTGGATTTGTCCCTATAGCTGCTGCTAATGCCTTGATTGGTGCTATTGAAATAACTTCTTAAACATATGGTAATACATTCCTCACTGATGTCCCTGCCTGTCAAAACTCAGACCTGGAGTCCTCATTGTCTGTAATAAGTTCACTCTGTTCCTTCTGCTTTATTGCCTGCCCTGCCTAGCTTTGATGAAGGAATTCATGTAAGTCACTGACTCCTAAGAAAATTTTGATTAGTTTTTGCATTAAAAAACATATTTTCTATTGAGAAGCTCTGCAAGCTCAGCTTGGCATCTGACATTCAGATGACCTCTGCTATTCTGGATGCATCACCAGTAATGACGTCTCTGGATGTCAGGGCTGGGAGTGCACTAATAGGCCTTACTTGCCCTGATGAGCCTCATCTGGGGCTTCCATTCACCCTGTCTGCCAGGAGCTCCATTTAACCTCTGACCTCAGGGGGCTTCAGTTTTCGCCTGGGCCATGATGTAGGTGAGTCTGTGTCAGACTTGTTCCTGAACTGATGTTGGAGTTGCCTTGGCTGACCTCGGAGCTGGTGTGTTGTTAGGACCCATTGCCACCACCACCCCCCTGCTCTACCTTCCATGGTGTGGGACTGTGCCTGGTCAGTGGCGTTGTTCCTGCCCTATGCTGGGGCTGCTTCTGGCTCCCCTTTCCTGGGAGCAGTCCTGCTCTTGCTGCTGCCTGACACTGCCAGCCACAAATACACTACAACTCTGGTGAGGTTTTCAGTAGCTGGAATACTCTTAATGGAGTGACTGGTTAACTATTTGAAAGAAGATGGAGTACAGGTAATATTATGGGCTATAATTCTTATGCTGCTTACTCCCCATGGAAATAAAACCCATAACGGTATTTGTAGGTATGAGGTCTCTAGCTCTATGACAGTTTCGAAGCTCAGGTGGGGTTATGCCAAGTGCTGGGAATGACTGATCTCAGGATGATCAGTCTGGACATCTTCTGATCACCTGCAGCTGGATTCCAGCACTGGAGATGGAACACTTTTTCACTTCAGGCTGTCGTTCTGCAGCACTCAGTGTGTAGTAGTTTTAGCCACGCTTTTCCTCATGGAGATGTTTGGCTTTAATCTGCATTTTTGGAATAGCACAGTTCTGCCACATCATGTGTTCAGTGGGATGGTGTTTGGTACTCATGATGGGTGGACAGACCAAGTGGGTGGGGAACATCTTCCTTTGTGCCCTGAGGGGACAGCATCCTTGCTGGGGAGACCAAGTCGCTGTCAGAAAACATGCTCAGTCTCATCCCATCCCAGGTTTTGTTGCACTAAATAAATGAGGACAGGCTGGGTTTCCTTCCCTAAAAGCAGGAACAGGTGATACTGTGATGTCCATGCCAGAGACAGCACCTGCAGACAGCTGGTACTTTCAAGCTAGTAATTCTCCATAAGGCTTGTCATAAAAGACATATGAGAAGCTAGTCTTTGGGAAGGGTCTAAACTTCACTCTCTTCACAGAGCACCTCAAGTTCCCACAAGCACCTATCCAATGGTGTGCTGCAGAAGTGGTTTAAACACTGAGCCACAACAGGCAGCACCCTTCCAGTTTAATTTAACCCTCTAATCAACCAGCAAGTAAAACCTCTTTGTTTATGTGTTTTCTGCCTGGGAGCTTGTATGCTTGCAAACAGTGGCTTTTTGGATTATTGCAGAGGTTGTTCCGCTTGTGAGTGGTGATGACAATCACAGAATCATAGAATGACCCTTGGGATAGGGATGAGGGGAGAAAGTTTAATGCAAGGAATTAAATACTGTCATAACCTGGTTGGGAACTCCTGTCTCTGGTGTGACACAAGGGCCTTCCAACGGGCAATGGCTGAAATAACCTTCTGGAAGCAGGAGGGATGGATGTGCCCATTGCTGCTGGCCCCTCAGGTATCCAAGGACCCCCTTACCTCACATTTACCTTGGGAGCCACTGCCCCCTGAGATAGCTGTTTGTGGGGCTGGGGAGCTGGGCAGCTCCTTAAATTACCCCAGTGTCATAGAATCATAGATTTGGGTGGGAAGGGACCTTAAAGCTCATCTTGTTCCAAACCCCCTGCCCATGGTGGGGACTCCTCCCACTAGACCAGGTTGCTCATAGCCCTGTCCAAACTGGCCTTGAACACTTCCAGGGATGGAGCAGCTTCCCTGGGCAACCTGTGCCAGTGTCTCACCACCCTCAAGTGAAGAACTTCTTCCTTACATCAAGTCTAAATCTCCCCATCTCCAGTATGAAGCCATTACCCCTTGTCCAATCACCACATGCCCTTGTAAAAAGTCCCTCCCCAGCTTTCCTGTAGGCATATCTTTCCTACTTATTGAGACCAGGGTGACATGAGGGACAGTATTGAACACCTTGCACAACTCCAGGTAGGTGACATCGGTTGCTCTTCCTTATTCACTGACGCTGTAACTCCATCATAAAAGGCCACCCAATCTGTCAGGCGCAATCTGCCCTTGGTGAAGCCATGCTGGTTGCCACCAACCACCTCTCCATTGTCCCTGTGCCTCAGCAGAGCCCTCAGGAGGATCTGCTCCAGCATCTTGCCGGGTGCAGAGGTGAGACCGGCTGGCCTCGTTTATCCTCCCCTCACTTCAGAAGTAACCTCCTGCAAGCCTGAAGATCATTTTGGGGGCACCCACACAGTGCCGGGCGGGTGGAGGGTATGAGGAGCCGCAGCAGGGCGGGAGGAGGCCGGCCAGGAAGATGGCGGCGGGATGAGAACCCAGCGCTCCGCTCCCGCCCGGCCCGTCCCTCCGGCCGCCGATTGGCGGCGGCGCTGCCGGGCGGGGCGGGGCGGCGCCCAGAGCGCCGGGCGGCAGCAGGTGGCTCCGCTCGGCTCCGCTTCGCTCCGCGCCGCGCTCCCGCCTCGCCTGCTTCCCGCCGCCGCCTCACCGCGGCCCCCGCCGCTGCCAAGACGCCGCGGGCCGTGCTCCGAGTGAAGAATGGGGCGGCGAAGCTGGCCAAGCCGCCGGCGGCGGCGGGCGAGGCCCCTGGCGGCGCCCCCGGACCCGGGCTCTTCATGGAGCGGTCGCAGAGCCGCCTCAGCCTCTCCGCCTCCTTCGAGGCCCTGGCCATCTACTTCCCCTGCATGAACAGCTTCGACGAGGAGGACGCGGGTACAGGGCCGGGGCAGGCGGGGCTGCGGGCGGGGCGGTGGGTCTCGGTCGCCAGCGGGGCTGGGGGCGGGTGTCGGGCTGGGTGTGGAATGGGGGGTGCGTGGGTTTCGGGGGGCACCCCAACAAAGCAGGGAGAGACTCGGGGGTGTCGGTGCGGCCGGTCCGCAGGGTGTGGGGCCGGTCCGCAGGGTGTGGGGCCGGTCCGCAGGGTGTGGGCCTCCACCCACGGGTGCTGGGGGGGCCCAGGCTTGGCCGGTGTGGGCAGGAGGGGTGGGTTTGGGGTGTCAAGGGGACTCCCTCAGCACCTCTGCCGCCCAGCGGGTTTCTAGCGTGGTGCTCGCTGCTGGGGTTCTGAAGGGTTTGTGCAGGGAAGCGTGTGCCTGGGGAGATTGAAGGGGAGACTTTACCCATGAGGATGAGCCGCGCTCTGGTCTCCGAATCAATAGCGAGCCCGCGGTGGTTGCAGATGGAGCGGCTGATGCCCCAGTCCTCCGCTGGTGCCGAGCTGTGCCAGGTGAAGGGCAGCGCTCGGGAGAAGCTCCGTTCTGCTGGACGCGGTGTCCAGTCTGCCGCTGGCTTATAGACGACGAACTCCCCAGTTGACTGTTGTGAGGGGTCATTAGCACCACACACCGTGCTGCTTTTGGAGAGAGGGATAAAAGGGATTCTGTTTAAATGAGAGCGAAGTAGGTCGCAAAACAGGTACAAAAGCCTTTCAGAGTGGACGCAGTGATTTCTGGCTCACTTCATAAAGGCCTTTGTGGCCTCGAAGATTTGGTAGCAGTCATAAAATAAGACCAAGCCTCAGAAAGAGGGCCATGGGTAAGGAAAGAAATTGGGCTGAACGGGAAAGGAAGGGCGCTGGGTGCTGGAGAAGGTGCTGGGAGTAGAGGGCAGCACAGCAGCTGCATGGGCAGGGAGTGGATGGCGAGCAGGGTTTAAGCACTTTGTCTGTTCCCAGCGGCTCGCTTGCAAATGAGGGATATTTTTCATGGTACACACTGTACCAGAGACTGAACCTGTAAGTGAATCTTCTGAGCGACAAATAATGGAAGTTGGTAACTGAGGCGTATTTTAAAACCAGCTGTCATGGTTGCATCCCTCAAAATGCCGGCATGCTCCTTTGTCTGAGCTGCTGCTCATCCCAAGATGTGCAGACGCCAGTAGGAATACAGGAGCAAGTCAGCCTGCTGCTGCTGCTACACCTGTAACGTTGTTTTTAAAGGAATTGACGCAAGAATAAATTCATCATCTGTGTGATTAACCCAGGCTTGTCATCAGCATCATGCAGGGGTGTCAGGCAGAAGATGGTATTCTCCAACAGATGTAGGTTTTTTTTTTTAAAATTTGCTCTCAGAATTTTGCTGATGATTTATTTGCGCTTCATATTTGGTTTGAATGCTGGGGAGTGTCCGTGGCAGTAAGGGGAGCTTTGGGAAGTCTTGGCGCTGTTGCTTCAGAAATGATTGATAGCAAGACACGCTTGAGTAGGAGACCCCGACACAATGCCTTGAACAGTGTTCATTCCCTGGTGTCTGACCTCTCTTGCTCTGGACAGGGTGACAGTGGATGCTTCCGCTCCTCGTGCTTAGGAAAATGCTTTTGCACTAAATTGTATTTATTCACACTTCATGAATGCTTATGCATGAATGTAAATAGGCTGCTTTTAACACAACACAAGTACTTGTCTCCAAATTAAAGAAATCTACAGTTAAGACCTCGTTCTCCAGCAGCTTATTAGTGGATCTCGCCTGCCTGAGTCAGTCTCATAAAGCTGCTTGGGGTAGCATTCAGTACAGCCTGGATGTTGCAGCTCCTGTATTTTGTGCCCAAGAGTGTGTATTCAGACGCGTACAAGCAACAGCATGAAAGAAAGTCTGCTGCTTTGTATTTTCTCCGTTAACACTCCCAGCATGTAATTTTCTCAAGAAAATAAATGTCGTGAAAGAGAAATGATAAAAGAAACGCTGCAGTTGTGTCAGATGAGATTCTGTATTATTCATACCCATGCATGCTCCTGAAATTAAGAGGGATTCTGATCAGTTTTGGTTGCAGTGTGATTTCTGTCAAAGAAATAGATCTTGGCTAGTTCATTCAGGGAGATGAATGCTGAGCTTGGCAAGGTGTTCTCCATAGGAGATGGCAGGGAAAAAAATGTCAACGCTTGTGGGATTAATTTCTAAGTAAACCGTCCTATTTCAAACAGACACAGTATCCATTTTGTCTGAAGTGAAGAACCACATCTTTAAGAGAATAGTCATCCTACGGAAGAAGAGAAGCTGATAAATGGTCCAGCTTGAAGGAAACTCAATGCTTTCCTCTGAAAAGGGAAAGCAGCCTAATGAGAGCTCAGATCTCCAAACAAGAAACATTCTTGAGGTGTTTCTGTTAGGTTGCTACAGGTGAGTCACATTAGTGGTGTGTAAAAGGAAATTTGCAGGAGTACTAATGCTGAGAGTTGTGACAAGGTGGAACCATAGCTAGTGATGTTTGGTGTTTGGCCAATGCTAAGGATACCTCTGGGTTCCAGTATTTCCCGCTTTCAGTCTTGAAAAATGGCTTGACTTTTCAAAAATGCCTTTACTTAGAGAATACTTTCTCTTTTGCCACGTCTCCTTTGTTCTTCTTTGCCATCCACCTTCTGGACGTTAGGTCAGGAGACGCTTCACATCTTTCACAGCACTTGTCCCTGCCACACCACTGCCCGGACTGAGTTCTCAGCAGTGAAGTGGATGTAGGTGATGCTGGCTTGTATCTTAGTGCCTGGAAGCAGGAGGCCAGTGTAGGTAGGATGGTGATAGGACTTGAAGCAAGAAACTGGATCTCTTTTGAGTGCTTCTGGTGCTCATTCTCCTGAAGTGAGGGTGACTGAGCTTCAGATGTGTCCTCTGGCAAATAGAGCCACGTGCCTGTATCTCCAAGGAGGAGGACATGGACTTGAACTCACTTTTCTGTTGTAATACCCTTTTCATTCCTCAGCTGTGTATACAGAGAGGATGTTCTGAGCAAACACTGGGCTCTGTTCACCAGTAAGCTACAGTGGGGCTTTGAAAGAACCTAAATTGCTGTCTGCAGTCAATTGTGTGAGGACTCTGGGTTAATAATTCTCTTGATCTCGGCATGGTAATGTTGCTGGCCTTCCTGCTGGCTGAGTGCCCCTGTCCTCACTCCACTGAGGTCCCCAGCAATGTCGGTGAAGTTAAGGATTTTTAAACTGTGGTTGTTACTGTCAAAATTGTTGGTTTAACTCAAGGTAGTCATTTGCATACGTTCTGATGATTTTTCAGTTATGGGGTAGTAGACTAAAAAGAGGTAAAAGTCGATCGGCCACTCCTTGTGGATGCATCACTAGAAATGTGAGCCTTAAATCGGTGCCTGTTTCTAACAGTGTGAGCACAAATCTTTAGCTACCTTTGCTTTCCTGTGCCTGGTCTTGGTTGGAATCAGCCATTTGGTATGCTGGTATTCATGTGGCAATGTGTCGAAAGGGACCAAACTGCCAAGGACTGACCTGCCAAGCGCCTGTGGGTTAATAAAGGGTGTTGAGGATCCATGCTGGCTGAGGGACCTGCCTTGTAGACAGTTTGAGTCCTGGGTGCAGCTCACAATTAAAAGTGGGGGATTGTGGAATGGGGTGTATGAAATTCACCTCTGACCGACGGCAGCCTTAGCACAGCACTGCCCAGTCCAGGGTGAGGGGTGTCTTTAAGGGTAAAGAGGATGTGTTTGCTGCCATGGAGGAGAACCAGTTTTCTCCATGTGTGGGGCATGGAGTTTGGAAAACTGGCTAAAGCAGAGCAGAAAGTGAGGTTTTGGTAAAGAGCAACAGCAACTGCTTTGGAGCTGTGTGTCCAAAACCCAGTGAGCTTTGGGCAGGAGAGAGGAGATGGTTTTAGTAGCAGGGAGCATCAGTGTAATGGTGGTGGACCTGCTGGGAGAAGCAGCCCTCAGCTCTGAAGAGGTGAGAACTTCCAGACAAGAACCCCGTGTATTGCTGAGGACAAGGACTATATCTAAAGAAAAACAGGTAGGGAAATGCCAATAATCGCTGCAGGGGATGGGATTTCATTAAGCCCCTGTGCCTAAACTGCAGGATCCAGGAGCACATCTCAGGCCTGGGGGTGTGCTCCAGCCAAGCTATGGCCTTAGTGGGTGAGGTGCAGCAATCTACCAGCTCCTTTCCCTTTTGTCCTATGTCCCCAGAAAGGACACCCATTTGCACTGGCAGAAGGCATCTGACAGGGACGCATATTTGGGTGTTAAGGAGACTATAGCCATGGGTTATATTGCAAAGGCAGTTACCCTGAAGTCCAGATACGACTTGAGCATCTGCACAAGGGGAAATGCATGTATTCCTTACAGGGATCTTGTACCCATGAAAGTGTGGAGAGCAGGGAGGCTCTGATCAGGAAGCAGAAGGTACGAAATAGCTGCGGGGGACATGTAAGGGTCCCGTGAGTCAAGACCGCTGCATGGGGGTTGTCCAGCTTGGCAGATCTTTGCCCTGGCTACGAGACGGCAGAATCACATTGTGTCTCAGCCAGCTGGAACCAAGTGTCTGGCAGAGAGAAAATGGTTTCCGAAGTCAAAATGTCTCCTAGATACTGATGGTGAGCCTTCCTCGTGTCAGCTGCTCACTCAGGAAAGAGTTGAGTTAGAGATAAAATTCAGCCTAGGCTGCTGCTTTCACACACTGTCAAGTACTGGCAGATGCACTGTGTTACAATCAATTACTTTGAAGAGAAGCTATGTGAAATATTAATTTAGTGGATTGATAAAAACATTTTTAAAAGTTGGGGTGGGAGAATGTGCTGTGGATGTTAGTTTAGTTTAGAATATTCTTGTCTGGGTTTTATCTATTGAACTTCCATAATTTTAAACATTGAACTTCTCTATAATTTTAAACACTGAAGCGTCATAAAGTTATTAAATAGAGAGAGCCCCTATGTGTGTTTTCACGTTGCCATGGATATTTCTCAGTTGCAGCACTGTACTGGATTGCGGTACGTGTGATTTTAAAAGAAAATGATGATTCAAGTCTTTTAACCAGTCCATTTGTATATTTTTAAAATATATATGTATTGAGTGTGTTAAGTCCTTTTGGTGTTTAGTCTTTTTGCTCCATCCAGAGTTCCCTTTGAAGTTTGTAAGCCTCTAACCAGTCTCGTTAGTTGTTTGGTAGGACAGCAGCCATGTTCAGATGGCACACATAGAGGGAACAAGGAACATTATTTGCACATGGAATGTTAACTGTTTTTCTTACTAATCTTTTATAAATGAGATGATCATTTATCCCTGTAGCCTTGCAAAGACACAGACTGTAGGGCTCATCTCGCAGTGCATTACCCCAAGGAAGCTGCAGGACAAATCTGAATCAGTCTTGGAATATACAAGTACATAGAGAGCTTGCCCGTGGCCTGATCCCTGCTGCGCACCTCACCAGCTCTTGGCTGGAGCAGGACGTAGTGAAAGTCGTGGCTTTTCCCTCTTCCAGCACAGCAGGGCTGCATCCTTGGCCAAGGATTATCCTGGTGACTGTAAGAAATGCTGCTCTCGCTGCTGGGCACATTCTAGCTCTAGGTAAGCAGATGTTTGTTTCATAAATGAATTAAAATGAAATAAAGAATGAGACCAATTATAGAAAGGCTGCTGTCAAATCAGTCTTTCATCAGGGAAAAGTGTTTGGAAAGGACCAATAGCCTAGAATAAGGTGGTTTGGATAATAACTGCAGAGGTTGGTGATCTCACACCTGCTCATGAGTTAATCCGGATCACAAATGCAAGGACTGACTCCTGCACAGCCTCGCCAGGGCAGAGCTGAGCAAGCTGTGCTGTTCCTTACGTCCCCTGTGAGCTGAAGGCAGGTTTCTGCTCTCTGGATCTCTTGCCTGCATATGTGATTGGTAGACTGCAATTACAGAAGACAAGTTTTGTCTTCTCCTGTGGCCATATGAGAGCAGAGTGGAGCAGAGCAGGGGCCCTGACGGTGAGTTAGCACTAGGGACAAGGGATTTGAAACCTTGTTCTCATTTGTGTTGCCTTTGGTGTTGCGGCCACACGCGAGAGCTGTAGTCCTTGGCTATGTTCATGCTGCACCTGTAGAAATGCGAAGCAGAATGGCAGTCTCTGTCCCAAAGGGCTTCCGGTCCGTGGCAGAGCCCTGCAGATGGGTACGGTTAGACAGATGGGAGAGCACAGGGGAAGGCTGACGTGGTATCGGTCAGTGCTCAGCGTGGCGGGCAGCCTTCCTGGGCCACCAGCTGCCACCCACTCCTGTCTCCTGTGGGGCATTCCGGCAGTCATCCAGCATGTCCCAACCTGAGTATCCACCTGTGCCTCGTGCTGGTATTGGCTGTAGGCTGAGGAATTGTTTTAAATTATGTAGGATGGGGAAGAAGAGAGGTAGTGGCTAGTCGCAGGATCTCAAGCACTGTGCCATGATCTGCTGCATAGCCATGTCCTTGGTGGGCATCTGGGTGTGGATTTACAGGGGAGAGGGGACGTGGGTGAGGTCACGGGTCTCCTGATGGCACAGTGCTGTCCCCTTAGCACTGCTTGTTGCAGCACGCACTTGCAGTCATGGGAAAGCACAGTATTGTCCCCTTCCCTTGCAGGTGACTGCCTCTGGCCTGACATATGTTACAGGTGTTCAGAGGATGATGTTAGCTTCCAGCTGTGCATGCAGGAGTTGTAAGAGGGCTGGTTATATGTGACTCCTGCCAGCCACAGGGCAAAGATATCTCTCTTATTTTGCTATCAGTTGACTTCCAAATAGAAGAGTCTGTCCCTGGAAAGCTTTCTGTCTAGGAGTGACTATCTTCTTACTGCTTCTATTTCATGTGAAATTAATTCTAATGCAATATTTATTAATTCAAAGGCACTCTGTTCTCCAGGCTAAAAAAAATTATCTTTACTCTGTCAGATTTCTATGTCAGAACAAGTGGTGAAATGCTGTTAACTACTTTGCTTCAGCCTTTCTGTTTGACAGAACGTATGTATCTGCTTTGTGTAGGGAAGAATTAAGTTTGATTGGAGTAGTTGTTTTGAGGAATAATTTATCTGCAATTATTTTCTATAACACTATCTCCTCTTATTTGTGTGCTTTCAGTTAGATTAGAAATTTGAATGTTTTAATTTAGGAACTGGTCTGCAAGTTGCTCATGTGTTTGAGCGGGGCAGTCAGACCTGGCAGACAGAAAGCTTCTCAGCCCTGCCATCTTCTCCTCTTCCCCACAGACATCTGTTGTGAGGCACTGTTAGCTTACTTGAATAAGGATTTCTGGTCTTCTGCAGAACTGTTCAATGCAATTTGAATACCCATCTATCCAAATGATGTTTGTTTGAGGTTTGGTTTTATTTTCTGGGAGAGGGTGTGAAAATCATGCTGTACTGTATGGGAACGTGTGACATGATGGGGAACCTGCAACTCAAATGATGCCTTGGTAGGTGCCATTGCTGAAATAATCTGCTGGTGACATGCGCAAATGAGGCACGCTCTGCTTTTGCTGTATAACTGTGCCCGCCTTGGGATCTACATGTACGTTATATCTTCGGCTTTGTGCAACCCAGGACGGATGGAAAGGCTGGGAAGCCTCGGTATAGCCGAACTTCACGTAGGAATACAGTAAAGCTCTGCAGCACCGTCTTTTAACCAGATCCAGCCACAGTTCAATCTCTGTGGTGGATAATATTTCAGCTTTGCCGCTGGAGTGTTAGATTAGCGGTACCCAATACACAGAGGACTCGTACAGCCTCACAGAAGCCAGGCTAAAATGTTCACGTGCTCAACAATTTGGAGAGTACAGTGTGTACAGAGGTAAATGTCAGGTTTTTCTCAAAACTGTTTTATGACTAAGAGGAACGCATGCTAATCTCTGTGCCCTTACTCTTAGGAATGTAGAGGTGGGAGGGGTCCTGAGGAGTCACTTGTCTCTGCTCTCCAAGTAACCGACTTATTCCTACTTAGAAGGACAGTTTACCCTAAAATAGAGCTTAAATCTCCATGAAAATTAAGCACCTTACTATTGTCTTGCTCCCAGCACCATGGGATACAATTGATCACTGCTGGCTTCAGAACACCTCTTCACATCGTAAAGCTCTTCTTCCCTGTGCCAGTAACCCTCAGCCAGGAGATGACCATAATCACAATCATAGCTGCCTGGCATCCCTTTCCTTCTGTTTGCTTTTTGGACAAGAGAAGCCTGATTGAATTTTTTGCACAGAGCAAATTTCCAAGCATCATGTTGGCCTTGTTGCTGGACTCAGGACCTTGCAGGAGGAGCAGCGTGGACAGTGCTCTGGCTGCTCTCTGGCTCCTGGCTGGGAGGAATAACCCATTTCCCACATTTTGTGTGCAATATTCTTGCAGAGTTCTGTGTGTATTTATAGGGGTGTCCCCATTCCCGGCTCGCATTCAGGGTATGATCCATGCAACTTCCCAGATCATTCTCTGCAGGACTGCTGCCTGGCTTCTCGTTCCTTTTCTGCCATTACTGCATTTAATTTTGTCAATGTTCTGAAGTTACTGCTTTTTATATGTGCCTTTATTGAATGTCCTTATATAGATGTGGAGGGCTGAGCTACTTTATCCCATTGGTATCAGCCTGAATGCTTTATCTGTTGTTTAGAAAGATCCGTGCTGCTGGGATGTAGGTGGGATCAGGAGGTGAGGTAAGTGACTGTGATAAGGCACGTTGTCCTTTGGGCTCCAGGAATACTGCACTGTTTTGTGGCTGATGTGGCTGCTGAAGGAGATCCTTTGTGAGGATCCATGGGTGAAGTGCAGCACCTGGAGTGGCCTGTTTTTTCAGGCACCTTCTCATCGTCTCATTTTGCAATGTTTGGTTCAAGGGACAGCTGAGGTGTCGTTCATGGTTAGTAGATAGAAGATACTGGTGATTAATGGTACTTCCCATTGGTGATACATCTAAGGTTATAGCCTCCCTCCCTAAGGAACACATGATTGTGCCCCTTGCAAGCTGGCCATCCTCTTGGGTCAACTCTTGAAGGGGTCAGACCTGCAGAATTACCCACCTTGGTAAGGAAACAGCAGCATCACCAATAGCCAGGCGTGTGTGGGCACAGCCTGACCCTCACTTGGCTCCATGGGTAGCGTGGATGAGGCTGGGGTGGCAGTTTCCCAGGGGTGTGGGCCTTTTGCCAGCTGCCCACCAGCCGTATGCATATTTACAGTTAGCAAGGAATGTATCCTGCCACATGGATGGAAAACATGTTAATTGTGTTGCAGCCAAGATGTCTAAGAAGATTAAGATATTTTTGTTGTTGTTGTTGGAAATCCAGCTTCTTGTTTAGCACTTCTGAGCATCTTGGAAGGATTGTGTGGGTGTTTTTTTCTTTTACTATTTACCTTTCCTTTCTTGTATTTGATGCGTGACATTACAGCACTAGTGAAAAGTTAGGAAAATGTGATTCAAGATTTTAAGGTTGCTGCTTTATATCCATATTTGAGGTTTATTCACCTTGTCAGGAAAATAAATGAGAAGGCTTTTCCTCTTTCTAAAGCGTGTTAGACTTCCAGCTGTTGTAGTCAGTTGATCTCTGGATGGCGATATCATGACAAATCAAACCGAGAGCTTTCTGTATCTCTCATGTTCAGTTCATGTTGCCATCCCGCTGGCCAAAGCCTTGCCACCTGCCACGAACTGTCACTGGTGGTCTGTGGGATTAGAGCAATTGCTCTGCAGAAGTTCTCCAGAGCCCTTTCACCTTTATAGTGGTTTTAATTAAATTTACAATAAAGGTAGATAGTGGTCCAGATAAACCTTTGAGGATTGTCAGTATTCTGCTTTCCCCCAGTTTCCCTAAAACCAGGAGGAATTGCAGGAATTGCTATCACAACGCAGTGTTACATTTCGGTGGTGATTTTGGTACATTTTTCAGAAAACCACATATTTTTGTGTGGGTTGATCTCCATACATCTGCCTTTGTGAATCACATAGTCCATAGTCCCATCTCTTCCAGATTTGAGACTTTCGCTTCAATGTAAGCGAACAGGACAAGGCTAGGTAGTATTACCTGGTGTGCCTTGGGATGAAAACAGGCTTTCTGCAATCATATCTTTGACAAGAGTCTGTGCTTGTTTGAAATATGCAAAATTGGGCATTTTCAAAAATACCTTCGAGTTTTGGTCTCTTTTGTTTGAAAACAAATGGGATTTGGGGCCGTACCTGCCTTCAGCAGTTCAGAACATCACCCTGCAGCCCTGCAAGCGTGGGGCTGAGGCTCTGCAGAGCAGACTTGCAGGCTCGCCCTTGGATTCTGCAATTCATATAACTCGATGAAGGAACCTTGAAAGCACCGGTCTGGAAAAAGCAGGGCAAGCAATGCCGAAAGTAGGTGTGCAGGCCAGTGCTCATCCTGGCAGACTGTGTGTGTTAAATCAGGGTGATTTATGGAACTCTGTCTGTTAAAAGCTTCCTCATGCACTTCAGAAAACGGAGCTGCCAGATTGGTCAAAGTCCAATACCCAGACAGTTTGAATTGGCTGCCGGCTGCAGTAATAACCATGGAGAAACTCTTAACAGCCGTTTCATGCAGGCTTTGCAGGCTGCCACGTCGTTGCTGCTTCACGGAAAACAGTGTCAAAATGTTAGGCGGTATGAGGACATTTCCATGGTAACGTCAGCATCCCATGACACCCGTTCTTGTACTGTGGTGTCAGTGCGTGCTGTCATCATCGTACTTTCTTCCTCCATCTGGGGCCTTTAGGATTGCTGTGGTGCTGATGAGACAGATTTCTTCAGTGACTGCTCTCAGTTGTGGGACTGAGGGTGGAAGACATTCTCTCTGAGCTTGTAGGTGTCTTAAATAAGGCAAGCATTCCTTCTTTTAGCATAGCAACTCTCATGTAGCTCAGCTTAGAAGCGCCGGGGTTTGCTTAGCGCTGCACCAGAGAGGCAGGTTTCTGTGCTCAGCCAGCTCGCTGCGGTGGCTGTTCCGTACCTGCTGTCAGACGCACCCGCGCTCCTATTGCACGGCTCTGTCAGGCAGCTCCGAGATGGCTCAGTTCATGAAGACACTCCACTTGCGTTTTGGGTCTGATTCTTTCAGCCCACAGAAAGCTCATTGCTGCTGTCCATCTGCAGCTGACAGCAGTCTGCTCCCTCCTTCATGTCCTTTGCAGGAGCCATTGGCTGCTCTGGATACCGCTGGCCATGGGGCTGCTTTTGACAGCCCGAGGTCTTCAGGTAGAGTTTCATCCACAGCTAGCTCCTGCTTTCTTTTGTGTCTTGATCAATGGGTTCGGCCTGCATATAAGTATTTCAATTCCTGATGCTATCTCTGCAGTAACAAAGTCCCACTAGGGTTTTCAGTATTCCTCTTGGGGGTTTTTTTTCCCCCTTTTCTTTCTGTATTTCTGTATTTCCACCAGGTGATGCATTCCAAAATTAGCATTGTGGGTTTTTTTCCCACTGTGTAGGCAGCACATGTTTATTGGCCCTTTTCCCTTGACATAGAGAATGCTGTTCTCAATATTTTATTGATAAGCCAGAGCTTGGCAAGGAATAATAAAGATACCGTCTGGATGGCAGCCCATGGCCCTTCCACCAGTGCATGTTTTTTGCAAGAGCAGTAGAGAGATCTTGGTTTAGTTACTGTGCATGCATGGGTTCTGAAAATCGCACGGGTAAAGAGACAGCTATTTTAATGAACGATTTGCATACCCAATATGCATGAGCTACTTGTGTGCAACCTGGATATGTGCGTGCATAGCAATTTCTCACACAATGGTGCTGTAGCATAAAGGGATCATGTATGATAAAACCCAGTGCTTGTGATTTTTAACATCTAAAGTATTTCACTTGAAGGAATAGAGAGGATAAAAGTGAGACTTGAGAAAGTGCAGTTTGAGACTAGGGGAAGGAGCAGAACTTGACTTTTGATCATATCAGTTCCTCAGGACCCGCTTCTGGACTGTTTCACAACAATAATTATCAGCTCTCCTGTTTTGCCCAGGGCTCCGGTTTGAGTCATTCCAGAGTCCCAAGTTATCTTTCTATAAACTTGTCCTTCCTCTGTTTCCACTGAATTCCAAGCTTCTGCCTAGTAACAGGAGCAGGTCTGTTCCTGTGATCTGTCTGCTCTGTCTCTGCAGGAACACTCTTACTGCTCCTGGACAGGAGGTGGCTGCTGTGCCCTAAACTCAGTTTTTCCCGAGACCTGACCCGAGCCAAGTGCCTCTAAACCTGACATCATGTTGGCCCTATTTCAAAAACATTGGCAACCTGGTCTAGTGGGAGGTGTCCCTGCCCGTGGCGGGGGAGTTGGAACGAGGTGATCTTTGAGGTCCCTTCCAACCCAAACCCTTCTATGATTCTATGAGTCTGTGATTCTGTCTTGGTACTGCCTGACTTACCTACTAGAGAGCTCTGTGAAATATAATATGGACAGTTGAGGCAAAATTTGGCTTGCAGCTCCAGGAGTAATACCAGGCAAACTATCCAGCGTCCGTTTTGGTTGGTGAATTTGACTCTCTGCTTTCATAGTCTGTTCACTGCAGCAATCTGCTGCAGAGAGACAGCAAACTTGGGGGACAGACTGACTGTGAACATCATGAAGTCTTATTTCAGGCCATCATTTTGTTTAATTTCCTGAGATCTAGAAAACTCTTTATTTCCTAAAACACCTTTCCCCTAGAGCCTGTGTGTCCCAAGATCATCTGTACAAGGGTACCAGCTGCTTCAAAAATGCTGGGGGAAGAAGTGAATCCTGAAGCAGAGACATGATCTGAAAATGTTTCACTGATCAAAATACTCATTAATAATTTCCCAGGTTTCTTTTGGTTTTGTTAAGAATGTGCTTTTATGTCTCAGTTGGCCAATGCAAAAGTGTTCTGCAGGTGTCAGTAACCCAGATTACAGCAGCATTTGGCCTCTGATATTCAGGAAGTGGTTTGGAAACTGGATTTTAGTGCACTAATGCAAAACTACTATGTGAGAAAAGATTCTCAGCCTTTTATTTCAGTAAGTAAGGAGGGGAAAAAAAATCTTAACATCTTGATATGAGTGCATCTTACAAGCTTTAGACATTGTAAAAGATTTAGTGACCTGCTCTTTTAAGGTCTTATAGTCATCAGATTTGAGAGGCCATTGCAGTCAAAAGTGAACATTTCAAAACTTACTGATCTAAGTGGTCTAATAGTCGACCTGTTTTTCCCCTTGATATTTCTGTGCTTATCTCTTCAGACCCGCAGGTGCTCAGTCCACTAAGGCTGCGGTGCAGAAAGGGGAAAGAGCTGCAAAACTAGGACAGACTTGGATTATATTTAACAATGTTCTATTTCCACTTGACAACCAGCTATCGAACACCTACAAGTTTGCAACTGTGATTCACTCGGAAGCTGACATAACTGATGTCACATTGTATTAATAGCTACAGAATTGTAACTGCTTTTAGCAATGAGATTCATTAACAGCCTCTACAAATGCACTGACAATCAGTTGAAAACCTGAAAATATTAGGTGTATATAAAAAAAGGATTACACCATAAAGGAAGCTCCCTATGCTGCCGAATGTGTTTACAGCAAGTTCTTGCGGGTGTTATGTGTAATGATTCCTCTCCATCACTTTGGTACCTCTTACTGGTAACAAAAGGTGTTTGAGGACTGATCCACACTCTAAATTAGTTAGGAGCTGCTGATCTAGTGGAGTTACAAGACATGAATGTATTTGGGAGTTACTGTGTCCACAGTGTTTTTCTTGGCCACTGGAAGCTGTCCAACCAATTCATGCATAGTGCTGATGTCATCTGGGGAGGTGTTTGGTCCTTCATTTGTTTTAGCTGAACATTTTGCCTTCAATGGGAAGTGTCGTCGTGTCAAACCATGCCAAGGTGATGCTCTCTGAGTTGTCCTAAGGGCTTGGAATTCAATCCCCTTTGAGCTTTGCATGCTTTCTTCGGAGTGGACTGTGAGCCACCTTGGAGGAGATAAGTGCAGAGGAGGTGGAAGTGTTCATTGCTTCCCTCTTCTTTGAAGATACTAAATTAGTAGCTAATCATGGTGGCATACAGCTGGTCCTCCCCAGCCCCTATTAGCTGTCCCCTGGAGTCTTCCAGGCTCTTAGTAAAGGTATCTCCATGCTGTGTATGTGCAGTTGTAAGGTTTGCATCACTGGTGTGATAGATCAAGACGTTGTTGAAGTGAAATGAAAACAGATTCAAGAGAGGAAATGTTCAGGATGGCGTTGGCTTGATGTTGAGTTGTGTAGTCAGACTTGTTGCTGGGAGTAAATCTGTTGACATGGAAGTTTGGGCTGAGATTTCTAGTGCTCTGGGTACCTCTGAGAGCTAGTCCATTACTCCTTACAGCAGTCAGTCACCCACTTCCCTTGATTCCTTCTTTCTCTTCTTTCTCGTGTATAGAATCATAGAATGGTTTGAGTTGGAAGGGATCTTAAAGATCATCTCGCTCCAAGCGCCCTGCATGGGCAGGGACACCTCCCACTAGACCAGGTTGCTCAAAGCCCCATTCAACCTGACCTTGAATGCTTCCAGGGATGGAGCATCCACAACTTCCTTGGGCAACCTGTGACTCACCACCCTCATAGTGAAAAGCTTCTTTCTAATTTGTAATCTAAATCTAAGTAGACATCACAGTGCCTCTTCTGTTCCTTTTGGCCATGAATAATTCAATGGTGTTTAAGTTTTCAGGTGATGTCTGCTCTGTCTCATTCATCTATCACCCGTTGTGGTGCCTGTCATTTGGATGTGGCTTTGCTTTTGCTGATCCACAACTGTTAAGCTGGCCTCATGTGCTGACCTGGAGACAAAAGTCTCCTGAGACTGGCAGGAACGGCTGACTCAGGACACAGCAAAATTGCAAGTAACAGTCCTTTGAAAACAGTCCTGCCTGGCAAGGGAGCTAAATCCCTCCTTTTGAGCCCATGGAAATACTAAGCATTTCTCCCCTTCCTCTTCCTTCTTTTTTAGAAGGTTAGACCTTGTTTTGAAGTACACCACCAAAGGGTTGTTGACCCCTCTTCCCTAGAGTTACAAGTAGCTGTCCAGATGAACAAGTAGATAATCATCTTCCAGGAACGCTGTTTTTATTTTAAATGTCACAATAGCAAACAATCCATTGAGCACATAATGCAGCAAGTGATCAAACCACCTCTGGCTCGATGTGTCTGTGTTGAAAGAGCCTGTGACAGTGAAGGAGTGTAATTAGCCAGAGATAGAGAATGGGATTGAAAAAAGATGTGAAAATAAGCGGAAGGATTTAAAAAGGATTAGGAGAGTAATTGACAAACCAGTGATTAAATGGTAGATGATTAATGACTGTAGAAGTAAAAGGTTGACTAAATATTGTGACTTTGTAATGACTGCCCCTAAGTAATACAAAAAAAGTTTGTTCAGAAGACTCCAGAAGTGGATTTATCTCAACATACGTGCTGACTCCGGGTTTAGACCTGTTTCTTAGGCTTGGTTTTGGTCAAAGTGAGCATCCCCTGAGATGCTTTTCTGCTTGACTTGATGAAGATGGAGGATGAATCTCAGTTCAGTATTAATGATCAGTATCAAAATCCTGTGTACCCCACTGAATTGCTGTGAGAGAGCTTAATCCTTTTCTGAACCTGGGTACAGGTGGGAGGAGTATGAAAATGGTCTGGAGTCACATAGGCAATTGGTGGCCGTGTATTTGGTACTGAAGAAAATTATATCTGTACTGGAACAACAATTCTACAAAACTGGTTTGTGTATGCAAAAATAATCTGAAGAAAGTGCAACTTCCACAGTGCATGGAGGTGTAGGTAGGACTTGCTCTCAGTAACATGGAGCTGCTGAGTGTCACTGCCTGAATACCGACCTTGTCTTTGTACTGGTCCTATCTTCTATATAACGCCTGATCTGGGACAGGATTTTAGCCCCGGTTTCTTATTGCTGCATCTTAAGTTCTAATTTTCAAGGGGGTACTGAACTCCTCCATGTGTTGAGTAAATATTCTGTTGAGGGCTTTGAGCAAACCCTTGAGTGTTCTCTCTTCTGTAGTACTTCTGTCTCTCTGCTGGTTTAGGAGCAGTGTTTGCATTGCTGCCAGCCATGCTTTGCCCTCAGTCTGGGCCTACAGCCTTTCTCTGATCTGCTCGCTTGTGTCTTAGAGGAAACAAAATTGTGTATTAATGTGTTTTGAAGTTCAAGATTTCTCTCAAACCAATAAAAGCCAACAGAAGTGAAAGTGCCATCCTGACATGGAGATGCTTTGACCAGAGATTTGTTCCAGGGTGGTTGGAACTAGATGATCTTTAAGGTCCCTTCCAACTCAAGCCATTCTATGAAATAATTAGCTCTCACTAAAATGTCTGCAGTGACTTTAATCTTGTCAGTGAAGTTGTTATTAGAGGTGTGTATTAATCTTCAAAGGTAAAACCATCTATATAAAATGTATCAGTGTGACACATATTCTGTTTCTGTTGGACAGATGACTATATGAGAAATTGATTTATATTATACCCTGTTTTATAAATAGGAATCTTTGAATATATTCTGTGGGGTTTGGGCACAAATGTGAGAAAAAATATTTAGTGCAACCACTGTTTTAATTATGCTTTCAGTAGGAAAATATTTCCACTGTAGTATAACAATCTGTGCAGGGTGCTTTTGGTTTTAGCAGACAGGATTTGGGAGAGTTCGGTTCTCTGCAGGATGTATCTGCCCATGCTGCTTTGCAATGGGAGTTAATGGGAGCAGCTGGCTGTGAAAGGGGAGTAGATCCCAAGGACTAGGTTGTATGTAAGACATTTCAGCTGATTTATGCAGGGCTAGTCGTACAAATTGAGTTTGGATGGAAGAGAGATCAGTAAATGGGTTACTGTCATCTGCTCATCATCTGCTGGGCATCAGGGATTAATCAGCAAGTGATGTTGAGAAGACCAGTGAGACTCCTCTTGTGAGACTTATGAATTATTTCTAGCTTTATCTTCCCATCCCCTGGCTTACCTATAGAGGAGGTCCATACAGTGTTAGAGGTGGCCTTTTGCCCTCCATTTTTAAGAGTGTGTACTGCAAATCTGGGATTGATTTGTACTGCAAATCTGGATGTTTTAGGAAGTGGACAACATGAAGTCCAAATGAGCTGATAGGACCACAGATCTGCCGTATCAGGAGGAGAAGCTCCAGTCTCAGCTAAAACCAGGTGTTAAGGCTACACTCAAAGTAGAGAAATGCCACCGCTGCCCTGCTGTGGCTGGATGCCAGGGCAGTGACACCACTGCCTTGGCAACAGCAGGGTGACCCAGCTCTGCAGCCTCCTTGCGCTAACCTGTTTAGTGCTTCAGGTGGTGGACCCACCTCCTGGCTGGGCAAAATGGCTGTATAAAAGTATCTGAAATCATTGCAAAGGGATAATACTTCCTTGAGAAGATCGCTGCCGTTGCGTGCTGTGTTTTAATGACGACATGAGGTGGTGTTTCCTCTGGGCTGGCAGTCTACAGCATGCCAGTAAAACTGTTCCAAGGGAAATTCGGCTCCGTGTTCAGTAGCTCCCAGCTTGTAGAGTTTAGTTTTGTCTCCAAGCACTAAACTGCTTTGAGTTCGATAATTCATCTCCCTCCAACTGCTTTATTGTCATTTTGTTTATTAATGAGTTGGCTCAGACAGCTGTCCCAGTGCTTTATCCCAGCAAAGTGAAACCAAGGCTTGTGCTCAGCCTGGATTGCAAGCGCTGGCTCGACCTGTGTGAACAATGCACCATGTCCTGTAGCTGGCCCCTGAGGAATGGTGTGGTTGGTAAACTGGCTGTGCAAGAAGCGAAGCTCATAACCTCTAACCTTGTCTTGTCCATCAGTATTCCCTTCCCAACACTCATCCTCTCTCTGTCTCTCTCTCTTGCTGTAGAACAGCTTCAGCTCATACTTCCTTTTTTTCAGAAGTAGATTGTGATGGTTAATGAGATAATATTTGTAGAGCAGCGGACAGAATCTGCCAAGGGTTACTGTCCTCACTGGTATTATTAGAGCTGAACGAAGACTGCCAGAAGGTATTGATTACTTGGTAAAAATAAACCCTTCAAACTTCTTTGGTCTTTCGTCGTTACTGGTTTTTATCTCTGCATCCTGCAAACATTTCAGAGGGTGGATTTGTTTGCCAAAAGATGAAAACAAAATGTTGACGACTGCTGGTGCCAATTTGTAGCCTCCTGTGTGGGCGACTTCAGAGGATTTCGTGCAGCGCTCTGGGAAGTCTTTCTAGGCTTTAAATCTACTTGGATCCTGGAACTTTGCTTGAGCAAAGCATCCAAGCGTCAAGGTAAGGATAGTATCAAAAGTGAGGAGAGAATCTCTTTGGGGCTTGTGAAACTGTTTGTGTATAGAAGCTTGTATATACCTCCTGAAGGTGGCATTTTGAGCTGTTTAGTGAAGTTTGTCCATGAGTTGAGTAGAAGTTGAGTCTTGCAGGGTATAGTGGGTGCTGTTGAGAGAACTGTGGCTGACTAGTGGGAAGGACTTGCTGCCTTCTGTGTTTTCTAGTTCATCTCACAGTGATGGTTTACAGCTTCTCCTGTACCTCACTCTGCAAAACAGAATGTCACACATTGTATTAATTAAGCAGCCGTGCAAAGGAGGGGGGCTGTTGCCAGGGAAAGCTGTTTTATACACCAGTGAAATATGGAGGAAAAAGTCACCTATCTGTAGCAGAAAATACATTTAAAAAGTCAAATATTGGGTAATGTTCGGAAGGGAAAAGTCATGCTTGGTAAAGTGAAATTTCTAAGGAGAGGGGACATGACAGGAGGACGCTTTGAGGAGTGCGGCTTAGAGGGCACCGGAAGGAGGTGCTAGTCATTCCTGGGGCCAGAGGACTAAAATTTACTAGTGACTTCAGAATCAGATGCAGCCTTATGATGTACTCTGGTTGAAATGTGCAGTCAGAGCAGAAGCAAACTGGAACAACTTTCTCCAAATTAGGCCAAGAACAAAGCACAGACCTCCAAACCTCTGCAGATGTTATGACCTGGGAACTGCTTCAGCAGGGGGGCTAAAGCCAGGCTTTGGTTCGACTGCAAAGTGCTTTCTCCGCATGTGTCAGACTCGAAGATAGATTCACTCGTTGTCACAAGTCCCCGCCATGTTGGTTTCCAACCATTAAGTTTCTTTGAATAGATATTTGGTAAATGGGAAGTTTTTAAGCAAATGCTGATGACTGTGCTTAGAGTCATCTGGCAATGTAAGAACTGACCTCTCCTGGAGTGAAGGACACATCTTGTCAAAATCACCCATTAGTGCTTGCAGGTCTTGTGCTGGCCTGACCTGCCAACCTGCTTGTTCAGGAGCAGCGCACCTTCTGCATGTGCTGAGTTATTCTTTGGTAATCTTGAACAAGCTTCTTTTCTTTTAAAACCTGGGGCAATTCATGAGCAAAGGAAGGGCGAGAACCATCCGCAGATACTATGAACTTATTTCCCAGTGCTAGTTGCTCAGATTTCTTGTAGAATTAACTAAGATGTGAGCAAGTCTAGCTGCCCGCTGCATTAAGTATGGGAGAAACAGGTTTAAAAACAAAAAAAGGGCAGCAAATGATGGAGTTAATGTGCGACTGCATAGGTACCTTACTGGTGAAAGGGAGGAATGGTGCCAGGTCTGGGAAGTAGCAAAGTGGCTTCTTTTGTTATTGAAATGTGTCATAACACATCAGTAACTTAGAGATGGAAGAAGAGCTGTGGGACATGGGACAGTAAAGACCTGACAGTACAATTCTGGTGTTCTTTCAGTGGAGCTGTTTGTATGTTGTCTGTTTGAGGAAATCACTAAATACAGGTTTTAATGCTAGTACCGCTGGGTAAGTTCTCATGTGCATTGCAGAATCATCCTTGATGGTCCATGTGGAGTTAGACATGACTGTGTCTCTCTATGGGTGGAAAAGGGCCCGCCCTGTTGAGCTGAGCACAGATGGAGCCAGGAGACCATGTGGAACATCCATTAAATGTGTTCCACAAGCTACAGAGGGGAGAAGCTTGGAAGCAGCTTAGGAAGTGAATGAGAGGCTGCTGTAGCCCCAGGATGGTGATCTTACTTATCTGTGTTGTGGCAAAATGGAAGGAGTAAGAGGTTTTTGTCTGCAGAGGTGTCTGGAGAAAGTCCAATAGGTGGCAAGAGTCCAACACCACGGAGGAGACCCATGAGGGAGGTGAGTGTTGGGACAGGGCATCAGCCTGACCTCCTGTTCACAGGCAGGACGGGTTTACCATCATCCCTGTGCAATGTGCAGATAAACAGGAGGTGGGGAAACCTGAGAGCACAAGCATGGCTTCTTCCCAGAGACCCCCACTTCTGTCAGCTGTGAGTTTGGCCTCTTATGAGTGCCCACCTCATAACATAGTCAGCAGTAGCTGCCCAGATTTATTGGGATGTTTCTTCAGGGTGCTGGCCCAGACTGCACTGACTCCTGGCTTAAGGACTTCCTCTGCTCCAGACTTTTTTTCCTTATTAATTTTGTCCAGTTACTTTTGAACCCAGATGTTCAGCAGCACCACGAAGTCCTGCAGCATGGAGATATCTGCTCCTTGGCAGGGAGCAGTGTCTGCTGCCCCTCTCACCTCGTTAGGATGCCTTCTAAATTGTTAGCAGGATGAGCTCTTGGCTGTGGGTTGCCACAGAGCTGTGGTGGGGCAGACCCTAATTTTAGTGCATTATACTGGTTTAATGACAGTAATAGAAAGTCAATTTATAGTCAAGAACAAATTGCCTTTTTATGTTGGGAGGAGGATAATTCCTCCCATGTGTTACATTATTAAATTTGTAATCTTCATTTTTAATGCTTTTCAAAAGTGAATATTAACGGAATCTAAAATACAGATCTTAAATTTATGAGCTGCAGTTTTTTCCCCAAAAACTCCTCAAGTTCTCTAATTTGTCTTTAAAGGTGAACTTCAGCAAGGTTTCTTTTTAAATTTAACTTCATAAATTAGAATCCCTTACTCGCTACCTATCTCTGGACAAGCATAAAGGCTCCAAAGATACCTACATTTTAAATAGCAATAATGGATATCTATTAATGTCTTTGCTGAGTAGTGAGTTCTGAGTTCAGTCTTATTCCTAGTGCCAAAAGACACTGGGGAGAAAAAAAGGACACATTTTTGTATGCCATTTGCTTGTGAGGAGGCTGTTGTGATGCTCTTTTTTGTTGCCAAGGCAACGGAGCCCTGAACTCCGCAGAGGAGGAAGGACGTGATTTCACTCTGGAGCTCGCTTTGCATTTTTGACTCATGATCAGGGACTGTAAATGCATTGGAACTGAGAGGCTCTCTCTGAAGTTCACTTTCAGAATTGTGTCCTATGTCCTTATGTTTGTTTCTGTGTCCATTGAGATAAATGTGAAGGCTGGAGCTTGGCTCAGCTCCGCCCTTGTATTGAAAACATGGAGTAGGTGGCTCTGTGCACCCAGGTTGTAGTGCAGTTATTGTACGTCACGGAATGAAATGGAGCGCTTGGTGGTGGAGGGAGATTGTACTTCTCTGACCTTGCCAGTACCATAGAATCATAGAATGTTTTAGGCTGGAAGGGACCTCTAGAGGTCATCTGGTCCAAGCTCCCTACAGAAGCTTGACCTTGAATGACTCCATTCATCTTCTACTGATAGAATTGTGGGAGAGATGAGAGTAGGGCAGAAGAAATTACGTGGCATCTTGAGAAATCCCAAGGCCTCCTAATGTCAGCCTGGTCTTTAAGTATGAGAACAATTCCAGCATATTAGGGGTTGGAAAGGTCCTCTGGAGATCACTTTGTCCAACCCCCCTGCTCCAGCAGGTCACCCAGAGCAGGGTGCTCAGAATCAGGTCCAGGTGGGTTTTGAATCTCTCCAGAGAAGGAGACTCCACAACCCCTCTGCACAGCCTGGACCAGGCTCAGGCACCATCACAGAAAAGTAGTTTCTCCTCCTGGGTTCCAGTTTGTGCCTGTTGCCCCTTGTCCTGTTGCTGGTACCACTGACAAGAGTCTGGCCCCATCCTCTTGACCCCCACCCTTTAGCTATTGATCAGCATTGATCAGATTCCCCCTTGGTCTTTTCCAGGCCACACAGCCCCAGGGCTTTCAGTCTTTCCTTGTCACAGAGATGCTCCAGTCCCCTCAGCATCATCGTGGCTCTCCATTGGACTCTCTCCAGTAGTGTCCTCTCTCTCTAATGTCTAAGTTAACTGCAGGTATAAGAAGGAAACATGTTATGCAGATGCAGTTGCTTCATAAAGAACTTAATGCTCTGTGTCCTCTTCTGACCTTGTTTCCTTACTGTTGGTCAGCTGTTATCTGCACATCTTATAAGGAGCTTCTCATCAAACATGGGGGTTTTTTGTTAGCTATATTAAAACCATTTTTTCACTCTTAAATAAAGACACATACTGCTCTGTAACGCATGTTTGATCTTTCTGAATGGGCAGTGTTGTCTGCCGGACTGATAGTGGCTGTACCACAAGTCCATGCTTTTTCTTTTATTTTGTCTTAATCTCTTCTCTTTTCTGCTCTCATAGTAGAGAGAGAGAAACCAGCAAGGTGGTCTAAAGCCTTTTGTTCATCCTTGCTCCTTCTACAAAATGTATTTAGAAATATTTGGCACAAATAATGGGATTTTGGTGAACTTGCTGCCCTGTGCATGTCACAGGGTGGCTGTGCTACAAACAGCCACCCACTTCTCATGAAGCTGTGCTGGTGAGCGGCTGTTTTACACTGCGAGTGATTAACACAAATTCCATTCAGTACGATATTGAACACTGGAGTGTGTCTCTTCTTGACAAAAGACCAATTCCTCCTGGACCTAATGGTTGGTAATTGAGGAAACTAGATCTTAGTATTGTTCCTAAAACATATATTAATTATATTAAATAATATACTTCCTAAAATATATTAATCTGCTGCATTGATGAGTTTTTTTTCTTTAATCCCTAGTAATCATAAGGCAGGCTGAGGGACCTGGGGTTGTTCAGCCTGGAGGAAAGGAGGCTC
>JAVSBS010011105.1:0-24846 GCA_033124195.1 Coracias cyanogaster
GATTTATGGATGTTCAAGTGTTCAAACTGGTCCCTAACCCAGTCCTCCTCGACCAGGGCAAACTCCTCCTTTATCTCAACCTCTGAGGCCTCAGGGTTGTCCTATACAACCTTCTTCTTAATTTATGATATCTGATGACTTGAAAAACAGAGTAAATATTTCTGTTTTTCCTGGCATCTACTAATGGAAATATTTTTAAAAGCTTTATTATTTACCCTTCGATTGTAGCTATAAAGCATTAAATAGTAAAAACTTATTTTGGGGGGATTCTTGCATTCAGCTGTCTTGCAGCGTTGAATGCCCTCTTAAGATATTTTACTTATCAATATTAAAAAATTATGCAGTGATACATTGTAAATTCTAAAAATGTTATTTCATTATTAGAATGCAGTACTGTATTTTAGCAGTAATAGTTGATCTGAAATCTGCAATATTTCTTCTTGCACTAGATCTCTTCTCATCCTGGATGACATTTGGGATTCCTGGGTATTAAAAGCATTTGATAATCAGTGTCAGGTTCTTATCACCAGCAGGGACAGGAGTGTAACAGATGCTGTGGCTGGTAAGGAACAGTTACCTCTCATGCAACACAGAATGTGTGTGTATGTGTAAGCAATTTTTTCTTGCGAACTTTTAAAATAATCTGATAGAATATATGTCTATCAACTTGTGCACAAGTGGCAAAGTTTTAGAATTCTGCTTTGTAAGACTTTATGCTCTTTGTGAAATAACTTTCAGGATAACATATAACATTTCTGTGTCTAAACTGAGGAGCGCAGTGGTTCTCAACTGGATAAGTTAACCTCTAACACTGTTGCTGTTATATTATCTCCATGCTATTAAGCAGTCACAATGCATTTGTAATTATTAGATTATAGTCTAATTTTGTTGTCTTTCTAATGCAAACTTGATTCTGATAAGTAGATGTGGTAAACGGACCGCGACAGTAGAATTTATGGTCTTCTTAGTACTAAGCATATAAAATATTATGCAAAAAATTGTGACCTACGTCCTTTGCTCCAGATTTTGCTTGGATAATACTCTCAAATTTCCATAAGATTTTTTACATTCTTTTAGATTTTTTCCATGTTTCTATTTCTAGGCAATAAATTCGAGGTTCGTGTGGAAAGTGGACTAGCACATGAGAAAGGACTGGAGATTTTATCCCTATTTGTGAATATGAAAATATCAGAATTGCCAGAACAAGCAAACTGCCTTGTAAGGGAATGCAAAGGTATACCTGCCACTCTTTAACATACATTCAGTAGGAAATAGTATTTTTTTTACTTCTAGGTTTTGACTTACAAATAGAGGAGGGAACGGTCTTTAATATTGTAAACATTAAGTAAAACACAAGTGCTTGTCAAGTGCGTTGTTTTTTTTTTTCAACTAAATAGAAGTGTCTCATGTTGATTTTCAAGTAGTTTTCTTTAGCGTATTTTCTGCTCACTGCCCTATTACACTTAAATTTGGTGAGTTTGTAGATGTCTACGTGGATGACATGTTCCGTTTGTCTGTTCTCTGCACCTCAAGAACTTAATGTATTGGGAAAAGAACCTGATTTATTTAACCACTTGACTAAACTGTTGAATTGTGTTCCTTAAAAACCTCTAAGATGAAATTTAATCTTTTCCTTCAGGTTCTCCTCTTGTGATATCCTTAATAGGAGCATTGTTACGAGACTTCCCTAGTCGCTGGGAATACTATCTCAAACAGCTGCAGAATAAACAGTTTAGAAGAATAAGAAAATCGTCTTCTTATGATTATGAAGCCCTTGATGAAGCAATGTCCATAAGTGTCGAGCAACTGAATGACAATTATAAAGACTACTATAAAGACCTCTCTATCCTCCCAAAAGATGTTAAAGTACCTACTAAGGTAATAACAGCAATGCAGAAATCTCAGAATTCTTAGTGAGATACAAGCAAAGAATTTATAAAATTTATGATTGTTGTGTATAACTTAGGTAACTTAATAGTAACTGCTAGATTGGATAGGTTAGGTCCATTGTATCATGGCTTTTATTGTCAGTAGTGAAACTAAGAAATTGTAACTAAGTAAATGTATTCATAATGTTTAAGTTTCATGTGCATTCTATATATAGCTCTTTAACTAGATTGTAATTGAGCTCTCTGAAGGCTTAAACTGTTACGTGAAATTTGTTGCCTTTAAGAAAAAGCTGTGATCACCATAAATCAGCACAAATAGGCAAAAGATGGGATAATTTGTATTATCTATCCTGTAGTTTGATATGGAAGAATTGGTATCTTACTGAATATATCACCGTTTGTAATACGTCTGTATTTCTGAGTGTGGGTTTTGTTGTCATTTAATTGGTAGCCTTTGATATTCATACAAGTCATTACACTGTAGTTCTGATTCTTTTCTGTCTTAATGTGCTTTTTTAGGTTCTCTGTATTCTCTGGGATATGGAAACTGAAGAAGTTGAAGATATACTACAGGAATTTGTTAACAAATCGCTATTATTCTGTGATCGTAATGGGAGGTCATTCCATTATTATTTACATGATCTTCAACTTGACTTTCTTACAGAGAAAAATGGCAACCAACTTCAGGTAGGGTATTGGCTATTTACTTTTAACTTTACCTGCCAAAGCTTCTTCAGAAAATGTTCCTTTGTTAAATGGCATCCAGAGTAGCTTCACAGAATAGGTCCACAATGCAGTTAAAACTTTATACTGACTGATGAAAACCACTTATTTTCACCTTGAAGCTGTGGAGCAATTTCTTGATGGTCCCATTTGGAGCTAGGAAACCAAACTGAGAGAAGACTGTATCCATTATTTCTCTGTCAAAGATGTTTCTAGGAGGAGGTGGAATGTTCCAGCAATTATTTCAAAGGGCTCAAGACTGTACCAGAGTAGGAGTTTTCTTCTTTAACACAGAGAAGTGTTTTTTACTCTATTTTTTTTTTTCTTTTTCCTTCAATTTAAGGCAATACTTGCAGGGAGAGGACCCATAAATTGGGACCAATAGACTTATCAGTTCTGAAGGACAGGGCAGAAAGAGTAGATATGAAGAAAAAGCAAGTTTTTAGACTTGCCTTAGATTACCTATGTAAGGGTCCTTTTTTGTTGGCTACCCGCAATTAATGTGAAGAGTGATTTGATAGCTGTTCTCCACTCAAAAAGGAAGGTTAACAGCTTGCTTTTCTGTCTTTTAATATCCAGAGGATGTTTCTGGAGAAATCTTAAACAATAAATTAGGTTAAGTGTACAGTATTGGAAGGTGAGCTTTTCTTTTGTTTGTTTGTTGACGTATTATGATTGATAAAAATAATATTAGTTCTCAGTACTATATACAATATAATATTAATAAGAATTATAATTTCTCAATGCTGAAACAATCCATACCCAGGTATACTATTAACTGAAAGTGTGTTTTGATTCACATTGCAGAGGCTACATGAAAACATCGTAAATCAGTACAAGAAGTATTACAAACTTAATATGCCTGTTCCATCTCAGGAGGATTGCATGTACTGGTATAATTTTCTAGCGTATCACATGGCTGGTGCCAACATGCAGAAGGTGAGTACTGACTAGTGTTCTCCTTTTCCCTTCTTGACCCACACTTACCACTGCTTTTCCTGACACTTTCCCCTCCCTTTTTCCTATTTCACCCTCTTTTCCCCCAGACTTTTGTGCAGATAGGTAAACACTCAACATAGAGTCCCTTTGGGGCTCCACTGAGAGTCACTGTCAAGAAAACTAACCCTTTGTGTATTGTCTTTTCAACCAGTTCTTGAGAAGACTTGTTATTTTGTATCATACCTTGTGGCTTTTTTTCCTTTTTAAGAAGCTTTGATAAGAAATCTTTACAAATTTTTTGAAAACTCAAGCTTGCTATATTGTATAATACAAGCGAATTGATTTCTTCAGAGAAGAATCATAGTGATTTATATGTAAAAGTTCATTCTCTGTATTATGAGATTTCAATAGCCACAAAAAAATCTAGCAAGAGTTAGATGGGGAAATCTCTTATTCTCAGAATCACCTTGGCACCTTTAAACATTTGCTGTTGTTTTTGTCACTTACTATTCTTTAGGTACTGAGCTAGTATAAGATGCAAATCATGCAGGAAGATAAATACTTCACTAGCTTCACTTCAGTGTCTTTAGAATTCTCACCTGGAAGAGCATTTGGTCCTCATTGCTAATTGCTTTATTTCACATCTACTCGAAGCTTTTCCGTTGAACCTGTTTTAGGTGGTTCATCTGACTCATGGTATAAAATATTTAAGTACTTATATCTTATAGGAACCGTCATAATTAATGTGAGCTTCAGATCTTTTAATTGTGCTTATTGTATCAGTCTCTTTAGTTTCAATGTATTGGAAAAATGTTTTTATTATTAACCTTTTGACATTTTGTAGAATTTGCTTCTCAAAGTTCTTTAGCCTGTCTCATTATGACTGTATGCTTCACAGAATTTACACTTTGATATTACTTATATCTCATTATTTAGACATTATTTCTATTTGTTGGAATGCTAATAAAGATGGGAGGTATTCTTTTTCTCTAACTATGGGAATCTTCTAATCCTTGCAGTATTTGCTGATTTTAAAGTGGAATATACTTTGAGCCTGTGCTGTATTATCTCTAAGCAGTTTTTCTCATCCCAGCAAGTACATGGTGGTTTTTTTTAACAAGAAGGGCTTTTGAAAGTATATTAATAGCAAGAGGAGGTCTGAAGAAAACATGGGATGGATATTTACTGAAGATTGTCATCTAATAGGGATAAAGAAAAAGTGGAAGTATTCAATTTCTTTTTTGCCTCAGTCTTTGATAATACTGACAGACTTTGGGCTGCCCAGTCCACTGAGTTGGAGGACCACAAGTGTGGGAGCAGTGACTTTCCATTTGTGGACACTGAAATTGTAAGGGACCAGCTGTATCAGCTCAATGTTCACAAGTCCATGGGGCCTGATGGGATTCATCCAGAGTACTGAAGGAGCTAGCAGCTGTTATGGCAGGAGCTGTCTCAATCATCTGCCAAAGGTCTTGGGAGTGTGGACAAGTCCCTGTTATTCCAATCCACAAAAAGGGTGTGAGGGAAGACCAAGGAAACTACAGATATGTTAGTCTAACCTCAGTTCCTGGAAAAATTTTGAAGTTTACACTGTGTGCTACTGAAAGGTCTTTAAAGAACAATGCAGTCATCAGGCACAGTCAGCATGGATTCACAAAGGGAGATTTCTGTTTAACTAATTTGATATCCTTCTATGATAAGATCACTCACCTAGGGGAAGGCGGTAGATGTAGTTTTTCTGGATTTTAATAAGGCTTTTGATACTGTCCCTCACAGCGTCCTTCTGGACAAGTTCTCCATCTGTGAAATGAGCGGGTACACGGTGTGCTGCATGACAAACCAGCTGGATGGCAGGGCCTAAAGGATTGTAGTGCATGGGGCTACATCTGACTGGTGACTGGTCACCAGCGGTGTTGCTCAGGGTTGAATTCTAGGGCCAGTCTTGTTCAGTGTATTGGTTAATTATTTGGATGCAGGAGTTGAATGCACCATCAGCCAGTTTGCTGATGATACCAGAGTGGGAGGTGCTATTGACCCTCTTGAGGGCAAAGAGGCCTTGCAGAGGGATCTAGATAGATTTGGAGCATTGGGTGGTGATTAGCGGGCTGAAATTTAACAAGTCCAAATGCCAAATTCTGCACCTAGGACAGAGTAACGCTGGGGACAAGTGTAAACTGGGAGAGGAGTGGCTGGAGAGCAGCCCTGCAGAGAGGGATCTGGGGATGCTGGTTGGCAGCAGGCTCAATATGAGTCAGCAGTGTGCCCTCGCAGCCCAGAGGGTAAACCCCATCCTAGGAGGCATCAAACACAGCATGACCACCTAGTCGAGAGAGGGCATTATCCCGCTTATTCAGCCTTGGTGCAGCCACACCTTCAATACTGTCTGCAGTTTTGGGCCCCACAATTTAAGAAGGATGTCAAGGTCCTTGAATGTGTCCAGAGAAGAGCACCAAAGCTAGTGGAAGGGCTAGACAGATCTCCTATGAGGAGTGGCTGAGGACTTCGGACACATCTAGTTTGGAGAAAAGGAGGCTGAGGGGTGACCTCATTGCTCTCTACAGCTCCCTGAGGAGGGGAAGTGGAGAGGCAGGTGCAGATCTCTTCTCCCTGGTGTCCAATGATTGCATAGGAATGGTGCAAAGCTGCACCAGGAAAGGTTTAGACTGGACGTTAGGAAGTGTCTGAACAGTGGAACAGGGTTCCTAGAGAGGTGGTTGATCCCACAAGCCTGTCTGTGTGTTTAAGAGACTTTTGGATGATGCCCTTAATAATATGCTTTAGCTTTTGGTCAGCCCTGAAGTTGTCAGGCTGTTGGACTTAGATGGTTGTTGTAGGTCCCTTCCAACTGAAATATTATATTCTATTCTAATAATTCTATTTGCAGTTTCTGATTGCCATTTATGTAGCATTTTCATTTTTAAGTTAGATGTAACTGTAACAGATTTTTTGCTTTCATTCAAATTCAGCATCTGTTAAGAAGAACAACTGATTGCTGTTAGCAGAGATCTTTGCTAGACTGGACTAGAAGACGACTTTTCAGAGCTATGTCTTAAACCTGGTCTTGTATGCTGCATAAGTCAAGATTTGCTTTATACTCCCATTCCTTCTCTGACTGGCTTTTGCATTAAAATTAACAACCTTAGCCTTCTAAACCAAGAATTTTCATACCTGCTCGAGTAAGATGCAGAAAACAGAACACTGCTTAAACTTCTAACTTGAGACAATTGTACCGAAGCATATTAAATACCTCGTGTATTTCCTGTGCTTTTCTTTTTCCCATTAAGTAGATTCTGTTGTGAAACTTGTGCTCTGAACATAAATTTATATTTCTTGTAGGAACTTCGCGATCTCATGTTTTCTTTAGATTGGATTAAAGCTAAAACAGAATTGGTAGGGCCTGCACATCTGATTCATGAATATGTAGAATACAGTTCAATCTTGGATCAAAAGGTATGATACTAAAAGGTAAATGATCAGTCTATTCCAAATATATTTTTTCTATTTTGTAATTGCATTTTGTTGGTTCTATGGGAGATGTATAGAAAGCTTAAAAAACTGAAGCAAAACCAATACTAAGTTAAACTTTAACTTGAAGAAGAGAAAAATGAACAAAAGTTCGTTTTCAGTTTTAGTTGAAAGTTCTATATGTGCTCGAGTAATTGACCATGAAACTCAATAACTAGGTGAACAACAGTACCTAAAGGTGGGTACATGTGGTACTCTGCTTTTGAAGAGGTGTAGAATTTTGCTTTCCACTTGGAAGAGTCTGATATTTCACAGTGACTGCTTATTGAGTAAATTATTGTTGCCAATATCCTTTATTTGAAAAATAAGGATAATAGGCTTTCCTGAATAGGAGAATGAAATATTTCGGTCTATCTCATGTACTTGCTAATAGAACTAAATAGAAAAGTAGAATTAAGTGTTTCTGTAATAATATTAGTTGTATAGAAAATTGAAAAAGCAAGAGGCTTTTAGGAAATAAATCCACTTTCTATGTTAAAAGTATTATCTACTCTGTACATAGGATAGCACAGTACGTGAGAACTTCCAGGAATTTCTGTCTTTAAATGGGCACCTTCTTGGACGGCAACCGTTTCCTGACATTATACAGCTGGGTCTTTGCCAACCAGAGACATCCGAGGTCTATCAGCAAGCCAGGCTACATGCTCAAAGAGAAACTGGAACGTTTTATTTAGAATGGATGTAAGTAGCTACAGTTTGTACACTGATATACTGGTCCCTTGATCCAAGGAAATCATTTAATGTGTGACCAAATACAATGTATGACTAATATAAGGACCTTCTTAAGAACTGCTGTGTTTCTTCCTTGTGAAAGTGAGATAATTTTTAAGACCTTGTGGCAGGATGGGAACTCTGGATATGTAGGCCCACAAATTATTAATAATTACATAAAAATAGAAGAATAGGATTACTTCTGTACTCAATGATTCTTCCTTTTAAATAACTATACAAAGATGAAAATAAGATATTTTGAAACTCTTCTAAATGTGGTGGGTTTTTAAAATTTAGATATGTAGTGCAAGTATGGGTTTGTTACAGTATATTTTTAGGTTTTCTGGTAAAACATACACTTTAAACAGGAGAGCATTTGTGTTAACTTGTTAACTTCTTTTTGAAAATAGTAAGATGGGAAATACTAACAGGCTTTGTAATATCTATCCAATCCTGAAATTACTCCTCTTTAAATAATTCTTTGCTGTTTGGATATTTTTGGAAGTTGTTTAAGGAAAAAGTATACCTATCTAAATGTTTTTCCAGCATAGTCCAGTAGTCTTCTGACTATGTAACTGTCTCTGTTAGATTCTTCTGTTTGACTTTTCTGTTCTGATACTTGCAGAACTTGGTGGCTGCAAAACAGAATGATGCTATTGAAGGTAATTATGGTAATAAGCAGGCAGCTTAATCCAGGCCTACTTCAATTCAGGTCTTCTTTTTGATTGTTTGGTTATTTCATTTTGCATAGCTGACAGAATTCTAACAAAAAACCCTTTGAAACTGCACAATTCCCAAGAGCCTATCTCCAGGTAGTTCAGGGCTTTCACCTTAGATGTGGCAGGCTTATGCTGAAGAACATGACTGAAAATAGACCAGAAACAGATGTTTTTCTCTGCATCCTAGGGCAAGGTTCTAAAAATAGTTTGTAGGATACATGGGTGAATACACTGCTGTCTTGACCAGCCATTTCAGCTTTATTAAAATATGAAAGAAATAAAAGTTGACTTAAATGAGTCAGCAGTTTGTGGTGAAAAATTGCTTTCTTTCTACAGCGCACCTACCTTGAGATGTTTTACCAGTTACTTAAGTGCTAAGCCTGAAGATTGAAACTGGTAATGATAAAAAATTGAAGTACATTGATTCGTTTTTACTAGAAAAAGTTAATCTTGTAACCATCTATTCATCATCAAAATCATATTACAGTGACAGCCTTCTGCATTAAGATCTGGCTAAACAGGATGATTATGTTTGTTACTAATTCTAAGTTTTTGTTAATGTTAGGCAAGAGTCATCTAAGTTGTGTTAGAACCTGTATTTGATCTCTGATTGAAATGCAGTAAGAGTAATAGATTTATTTAAATATCTAGTGATAAGAATTGAGTCATTGCTGTGAAAACTAAGTAAACTTACTAAGATCTAAACAAGCTTACAGATGTTGTTGAATAAATTTGAAAAGGAACCTGCAGGAGAACAAAAATTCTTAGGAAGAAATTATTATTTGGAAATAGCACATACTGGATCATAAAAATGTCATTAGGAAGCCTGTGTCTTGCAGTGCAACAGCTTTGCCTGTAAAGTAGCATGCTCGTTTCTTGTGCATATCTTATTTTTCTTGATCTCTAAGCCGTAACTATTGAAGACAATGAAAACTGAGTGAATGTTGGAATTTGTTTCCCTTATTACTTCAGCATAAAGGTTGAGAGGTAAGGTATAGTGGGCTGGTTCGTTTATATGTTAAAAAGTTTGCTGCTCAAGATGTGTGAAAAATTTGTATCTTTCTGTAGAGGATTTTGAAGAATAAAAAAGCACTAGGAAATCCTACTTATCTAAAATTGGCTGGTTTACCCTGTAGGAATAAAAAATCCTTGAAAAACCTCTATCGTCTGGTTGTTCGTCCGCATAAAGATGCCGTTTACCATGCCTGCTTTTCCAAGGATAGACAAAGAATAGCATCATGTGGAGCTGATAAAACACTTCAGGTAAGATACCAGTGCATGAGTGAAAAGAGATGCTGTATACAGTTTTGATAACATTTGTTAACAGTCCTGTCACTCCTCTTTTGCTGTTTTGTGGAGATAATAGGACTCTAGAACATACTGGAGACAAATGATGGAAAAGGATGTATTATTACATAAACATCAAATTGCATGTTTAGGATAGGAAGTATTATCTTCTAGTCTGAAAGCTAAACTTTGTGATTTCAGGGTGTATACCCTCGCCACTGTAATATGTGCACGTGAGACACCTTTTAATGATACAGAAGAGCTCATGGCCTAAGTAATGCACCCCAGCATTTTTAATATTTGCTTGCAAAAATGTTATTTGCAGTCACAGTAGACCTTCTACAGAACTGAGGAAAAGTAGTATGTCTTAGTTACAGCTTCACTATTTCTATGGGATGGTAATGGACATTATGCTAATGTGGTGCTTACTTAGTAAATCGTCTTATGCAAAAGGAATAAATGTGGGGAGAAAAATGAACCCCTGGATTGAGGACAGCATTAGATTGGAAATGGGCCCAAAGTGGTTAGGAGGTGGATTAGGAGACAGAGAGGAAAGTGACTAATACAAATTTGCCAGCAGTCTGCCTGGAGGGGAGCCAGCCAGCTCTCAAGAAAACTAGCCATCAGCCAGCCAGTAACCTGGTAAAGTATCCATATTCCAGACAGCCAAAGGTAAGGGGAAAGAACAACTTTTCTGCAAGCCTTTGGTATTGTTCTGGATGCTTGTTAAGTTGAATACTCAGTAATATTAGTTGTGCTTAGTTGCTGTTCATTTGGCTACTTAATGTGTTGTTACTGTGCTTTTATTTATATATTTTGTTTGCTGGCTTCTACAATATTATGATCAATGACATCCACATAAGGAGATGCCTGGTGGATGTACTTATGCTGTGCTGAAGTTAACGTGCTGGGCTTCTGTACTTAATGGCCTCATTATTGAGACTGCAGATTGCTTATTTTCCTCTTCATTTTCTACCCCAAAAAAAGTAAAACCTATGGATTGTGATTGCATTTAAACTAAACTTTTGTTGAAGAAGTAATAGGAAAATTAGCAATAATCTTTTTTTCATTGTTTAACTTTGAACTTAACTCATTTTTTTTTTCTAATGGCGGCCTAAGCTTTTCAGTTTCAAGGCTACTTCTACTATTCCTGCAAAATAAAAAAAAAATGATTGCTAGATTAAGAACAGATATTCTGCAGAATACTGTAAATGTAGATTTCCTGTTACTTCATTATTTATGTTCTTATTGGAACAAATAGCCGTAATTTTGTTGTCATTGATGTTCCCATTCAATGAAAAAAGGAAAAAAATGGGGACTTCTCAATTATAGTATCCAGTGCTACTATAAAGAACACCTCGTGATTTCTTTTAATAATTAAGGGTATGTAACCTAAGGAGGAAACAGAGACTTGATTCCCCCCATTCTAAAATTAAATCCCAGGATTTTGGGAAATTGATTAATGTGACACTTTTCCCCAACTGTCCTTTCATTGCCTATGACTAGCTCAAGGCTGAGACTTGCATCATCCTGTGCAACCTTTCACTGTTTTTTTCTTTTTTCATGTTTGTTCCCCAAATCATCAACGGCTGCTGAAATTCTTACTTTCCGCAGAAGAATATCAGATATATGTAAACCTGGAATTTGTCGTTTTAAGTATAGTTTAGATTTGGTTAATAGGTACAGTGTTTTGCAGTTAGTATTAAAAAAATACTGAGACAGCACATGGATTTAGGCTTAAAGAGTGAAGGTAAGAAGTCATTAATGAAACACACTTTTCATACAGAAATCTTCTTTAACATTAAGTTTCACTATCTCTCTCCCTAACATTTTTTTATCTTCCTTACAAAATTGAAGTTCAAAGTAAATATTTTAATAATTATTACGTTCATTTCCCTGGAATTAGAAATACTTTCAAAAGTAAGCCAGTTTCATGAAGAAATTAATCAAGAGAGAGATTCGAAAGAAAATAAACTTAAATTTCTGTTTTAAAACTGCATGCAGATTACAAGATTTTATTGTTTCTTGTTTTAGGTGTTTAAAGCTGAAAGTGGAGAGAGACTTCTGGAGATAAGTGCCCATGATGATGAAATACTTTGTTGCGCTTTCTCTGCAGATGGTGAATTTATAGCAACTTGTTCAGCTGATAAGAAAGTAAAGGTAAGGAAATGGAAAGCAGCCCATTTTTTTGACAAAAAGTTATTTTTTTTTAACTGTCTTATGTGGATAACTCACTACTTGACACACGGGAGAGCCCCACTTTTTGCGTAATGTAAAAGATGCTTAATGTTAACATGATGCTTACAGAATTACCACTTATTTTACTTATATTGTCAGATGTTTCTTTTAAAGTAGAACATAATGTGAGTCCAATCCTATCTATAACATGAATGTATCCATAATTCTTTTTTCTTTTTTTTCCTGTTATATGTGAATTATTTTTGAATTTTAAATTCCTCAGTATTGTAGCAAAACTTCGATGAAATGCCAGTATTAATCAGATTATAGTCTGAATTATGATCCCCTTATAAATTCTTGTTTCTAATTGCAAATACAGATGCTTTTCCTTTATCGTCAAAACATTTTTGAGGTGTTATTAGGAATGTTTTAGGGATTTATCTGTATTTCAGCACAGCTTACAGATTTTTTTTTTTTTTTTAAATGAAGTACTTTAAATATATTTTAAAGTCTTTTTCACTCTTCAATTCTGTCTAGATCTGGAATTCAAGAACAGGCCAGTGTAAGTGTGTATATGAAGAACACTCGGAGCAGGTCAATTGCTGCCAGTTCAATAACAGAAGTGGTCAGTATCTCTTAGTGACCTGCTCAAATGACACTTATATCAAAGTAAGTGGAAAAGGTTGAGATTGTTCTCATGCTGCTTATCATAACAGGATAATTAATGATGTATAAATATCTTTAAATACCATAAGTGAAAGTTTTTTTAATGAGCCTGGTAGAATAGAAATGGCAACAGTTTAAGAGTACTGACTACAGCTCCAGAATCAGATTTCAACATGGGCGAACAGAAGGAGCATTTATGCTCGGCAAAGGAGAATGGGAAAGTCCTCTATTGGTAGAGGGTGAAGGTAAGGATTTGGCAAGACTTTTAGGGGATGGCATGGGAATGAGAGTATGGGAATGAAATACCTGATTAAGAACAGCATAAGGAAAATGAAGGCAGAAAAGTTCTTGCAAGAGCTTGTGTTTGTGTAAACTGGAGGTAAAATACAGTTATGATCTGATGTCAAGTTGGAAATAAAAGACTTGTGTGCTGACCACACATCCAGACCACCTGGATGTGTGTGAAGAGGCATTTGTTGTCTGAGACTGACACCTTGGAACAGGTAGATTTAGAAGGGACTTGCTAAAGGTGTTTATATTGTAAATGTGGTTAAGATTTTAAGCAGTGTTTGAAACTTCCATGAGTAATGAATAACAGAAGTATGCACAATAATAAAAAAGACGAGATTTTTGTCAGAGAATGCTGTACAAATGACTGTTCTTATTTTGAGCTCTCACTTGAATATTCAAATGCATGATCTTTTTTTATTAGGAGAAGGGGAAGAAGTTTGGAAATGGAGAAGGGAAGTGTGGGCTATAGGCTTGGAAGACTGTGTGAGAGGCTGGTGGGGAGGAGGATCCCTAAACAAAAAAACTTATAGAATGTTCTTTTAATTTTGTTAGCATGTATGTGGCAAAGATAATATTCAGACTGTCCAAGACTAACCTGGGAGATTTCATTTTTGTTATTATGTGTAAGCTGCATCATTCTGAACTTCAAAGTTGAAAGGGAAAGAGGCAAGAGGAAACTTCTTCCTCAGACTGAGGAAACTTCCAGTAACATTGTGCTGTTCAAGGGCCTCATTTGCACTGGACAGAAAGTTTAACTAGTTAATGTAGTTCTGATGTTAGTAGTTTTCATGCACATTAGCAGATGAAACTGAATTGTGGGGTATAGCATCAAGTCTGTGAGCATGTGGGTAATACTAAGAAAAAAATAATTGAGGTTTTGATTGCCTTTTGAGTATGTGATTTAGAGAAAAGCATGAGCAATCTGTCTTTGAGTAATTAATGAATATAATTATATTTATATGTTTATTTCTCATGCAGCTTTGGGATTTGAATGAAAACCGTTGTAGAAATACAATGATAGGTCATGAAAATTCCGTCAATCACTGTAGATTTTCACCAAATGATGAATGTGTTGCTAGCTGCTCAACAGATGGAACAGTAAAGGTACACAGTGTATTTTAAAATCAACTGTTTGTTTTGATGATTGATTTTCTTTTTTTTTTCTTATAAAATGCAAAATATGCATAAGAAAACTTTGTGTCTGCATAATCAGCTTTAATGAATTAAATCCTGAAACAGTTTATTATTGGTCCAATTTTTAATGCAAGATTTTGAAATGGCTTGTCCAGTACCAGGAATAAAAAGCTGGGTGTCTGTAGTTGTAAAAACCTTGCCAGCCTCATTTTGAATCCTTTGTTCTTAACTATCTTTTGATTTTTCCTCTAATGTCCTCTGCTAAGAAAACTTCAGGGAGGAGTGAATATTGTTTAAAAAAAAAAAAAAAGTAATAAGTTTTAGGTTAATTGAAAGTTCTGCCATCACTGAAAATGAATCATCAGTAGACTTAAAAGCAATTTCTCTGTGCCATTTTTCATGTATGTACTAGAAGAGAATTGAGAGGTTTATGTGTTTTTCCTAAGAACATATTATTTCTATTGCCTTTGGTTGCAGCAGAACTATGCTATTTTATAATTGCATTTCTTAAAACAGCTATTTTATAATTGCATTTCTTAAAACAGCTATCTTTCTATAGAGTTGCTAAATCAGAAAAGGAGGGTTCCTGTAGCTGATGTCATTCAGAAGGAAAATTGTGGTGGAGGGAACAGAAATATTCAGTAGATTTTTGTCAGGTCCTTCAATGAAATGAAGGTGCAAAGCTAGATGTATACCAGATTTCTCATGGTGAGTGGACTTTTAAGAGTTGCACAGCAGGTATTATTTTTTAAGTAGAAGTTGAGACGCCATTGTAGGTGGAATGATATGAGAGAAAAAAACAGCAAGCAGGTTCTCCTACAGCGTTATCCTCTTTGGTGTGTGATTTTTGGTTTTGTGGTTTCGGTCTAAGCCGTCTGGGCTTGTGAATATTTTAATGCTAATTCTTTACCAGGGAAAGTAGCAAAGGGTTTTTTCTATTCTATGCCTGACTCTCCTCTTTCTTAGAAGTGATTGGGAGTTAGTTCTCCCCTGTTGTAGTTTGTATCCACGTAGGTAAAAAGACGTTTTGTGTATTTCCTTTGCTTTTTATTGCAGCTTTGGGAAGCACGCTCAGGAAATGTAATGAAAAGTATTGAGATAAAGGATTTCTTCAAAAATGCAGATGAGCAACCAGATGATGTGGAGGTTTTAGTAAAATGTTGCTCTTGGTCCAGAAATGGTGACATTATTTTGGTGGTAGCCAAAAATAAGCTTTTGGTGAGTACCTCACCTTAATAATTTTCAGGAGGTAGTACATTACAATGCAGAAATTTATTCTTCAAGATAAAATTCCAGGCCATCAAGATGTTTTGGATATTAGGTGCAGGGTTTCAAGTGTGTGTAAAATAAAAATATGTGGGCAACAAGCTTGTTGACTGAGAGGAATACATTCAGGAGTGTACACTGTTGAGCATATAAGCTATTTGCCTATAGCGAAGTCATTCAGACTGGGTGCTAACTGTTGTAATTATGTGTTCACAGCTTTTTGATGTTAAAACATGTGATTTGTTATCGCAAGTCATCATAAGTCATCACAGTACAATCCAATACTGTGACTTTTGTCCCGGCGATGAGTTAGTAGCAGTTGCTTTGTCTCACTGTTCTGTTGAGGTAAGTGATCGTCTTTGCTACAGTATACAAGAGAATACTACTTGTAATAGAAAATATTGAATTTGTCTTAATTTCTTCTATGCAGAGGTAAAACACATGCAGCTCTTTTATCAGGCTTTCAATGTGCTTCATTCTTGTTAATTTTCATTTGCTTCTGAAATGTAGAATATCGGTTGGGAGATAATGTTTTAAAGTTACACGTTCATTTTGGACAACAGAATTCACATTTATATTAAAAAAACTAGTCTACTAAATTTATTTAAAGTCATCGTCACTGTCAGGAGCATTGCTTAACTCAGAACAAACCCTCTCTCCTCCTTTATGCTGCTACAGAATATGGCAACTCACTAAAAAGGAATGAAACAGCTAGAATAACTTTGGGACTAAAATGGCTAGAGTAAGCCTACACAAGTATCAGGTTGCGGGTTGACTTTTTGTTGTTGTTTGGTGCTGTTTTTGGTTTTGCAATCTACCTGGTCAAATTCAACTTGTATTTCCTTACACTGTGAGTGAATTTCTTTTTCTTCTTTTTTTTTCCCGCCCCTCCTCTTTTAAAATTGTAGCAGTCAAAGAGACTGCTGATTCAATTTCCCTGACCATTGAAATGTGGTGAGCAGGCACAGTTCTCGTTATGTCTGGTTTCAGAATGAGGAGTAAGAAAATACTAGAAGAAATAGTAATTAGGTGTACTGCTTCTTGTTTTGTGCAGTTTTCCCTGTAAATGCAATCTAAATCCATTTGAGTTCTTCTTTTGTATTTTTATTGTAGTTATGGAATATTAAATCTTTATCAAAAGTGGCATATTGCAGGGGACACATGAGCTGGGTTCATTGTGTGACATTTTCACCAGATGGATCTTTATTTCTGACATCATCTGATGACCAAACAATACGTGTAAGATGACATCTTTCTTTTTTGAAAAATGTGAATTTATATATGTATTACTAAGTTATTCATCTAAACAAGTGTTTGTGATAAAATCATGCTATATGGAATATATACATTTATATTACGTACCTAGTATTCATGTATGTTTATAGTGATATAAATGTAAATATTTATTATAAAATTATTGAGATATACAATGAAATGAGCTAGCTTTTTTACTATTTATCAAAATTTACTTTATGTCTATTTGGTTTTATTAAGTTTGGTGGCTGTAATTGGAATTATATATATTGCATGTATATGTATATAGTAATTATAATTGTAGTTACAAGAGATACTGTAACCTTCTATTTTGATACAGATTTTATCTGAATCGAGGATTGTGAAGTTTTTTGAGGATCCTAGCAGCCTTACTATATCATCGTTAGATATACTTGCATGTTAATATTTAGAATAGATTGCTATAATAGTAACGCCTCATTTAAAACCTGTGAAAGTAGAACTATAGTTTACCAAAGAAAGCTTTCCTTTTCTTTGAAGTTCACAGTTACGTTCTTGAAATTTTGCAAGCAATTGAAGTACAGAAATCTGTACTTGGTATTTTTTTAAATCGGATTTTAATGCCCTTCTTTGGTAGAAAATTGTGGACTTTAAATTGTGGAACCTGGAAAAAATTAGTTCCATTTCATCAGCTGGAATCACTATAATAATTGCACAATCTTCCCTAGTAAATGAAAATAGCATTAAAAAAAAATCAATATTACTTGCAAGTTTATGAGACTTTGGTTTACAGGTACTCTTACTCAGGAAGTTTTATATCTTGTCCTTTAATTAAACTAATGAATTACTTTGTTCTTTAACAGATTTGGGAAACAAAGAAGGTGTGCAAGTCTTCTGATGCTGTGCTAAAAAGTGAACTAGATGTTGTATTTCACAACGGTGAAGTGATTATTTTAGCAATTTACAATCAGAAGCATTTACAAGTAAGCGTATTCTCAATATGTTGATACATTTAAATGTTATCTGCAAATCTCAGTATGGCACGAGGAAAGCACTGAAAGAACTGCTTGTTCATGACTTTCAACAGTTGAATCTGTAGCAGATGGCTCTTAGTGTATGATAACATCTTTATATCTAGAAACTCTGCCTAGTTTAGTAAGCGAAACATGAAGTTTGAGGGGAAATTTCCACAGTGACGTCAAAACTGAAGCTGGATGCAGAGGAACAAAACTGTTTTCTCTTCGTGACTGGGGATGCTGTGGGCCCTCCAAGTGGCTTAGATGGGCCCAGCAATGTGTAACAGGCGCAGCACGTGTATGTGATGCATCAGAGCTGCTGTGTTAATAGCTGAAGGGATCATCTCAAATTGGAGGAATAAAAGGTGTGAGCCCAGGTCTGCTAATAGCCTTAGGAGTGCATGGGGTCTTTTATGTCCTACAGAAAATATTAATAGTGGATGCACTCTTATTACTGTGGATGCCTCCACCAAGTAGTGAAGTATATCAAATTCCAAACTATATTTTTCCCTCTTTTTTTTTTTTTGTCGTTCTTTAATAATTATTCTCATAATACATCAAATAAAGTCAATTGATAGAACTTTCTTTGAAGTGAAGGCAATACATTTCATTATTATGCTTCTACTTGATTGTAACTGTTTAGAAGCAGAAATGCTTTCATATTTATTGCAGAATTCTGCTTATGCAAATCAGTTGTGTGTTAACCTGCAAAAAGGGCAATGCCATGTCTTTGGCCGTGAGGTAGCTATTTCAGGTGTTTAGCCTAAAGCAGTATCTGAACAGGAATGAATTTTTGTTCTGGACTATGAAATCAGTGACTTTTTAGTGGTGGATGCATAGGTAGGTGAGTGCTGGAACAGATTCTGCTGCCCTGCACTGAGGGACACTGTGCAGATAATCTTTTTGTGTAGGGTCATCTCCTCCTCCTAATTTGCCTGAAGGCCAACATGTAAGATATGTACTCCTGGCTAACCAGCTTGACCATTGCCTTTATTTCTGGTCCTAGAGACAGCTTTTTCTAGGCTGCTCAGCTTTTTTTAGGCTGCTCCTAGAATGAAAACTTTCTTTGCAGAAACTTTTCTTCTTGTTTGCCCTGGATTTCCTGTTTCTCTCTTCCTGATTATTTTCTGTCCTTATTTTGTCCATCCTGTCAAAAAGACATTTCTTACTCTGCCTAAAAATCCTATTAAAAATACCTTAAGTAGTAGAAGTAGTAGGTGGTGACATTTGAACAGTGGGGAAATGTGTAAATCAGTAAAGTGTCTCCAGCTGGGCCTTGGCAATAAAGATTTCTGACTTTTGAGCCAAGAGAAAGCAGTCAATGTTAAAACTAAAATTTATCTATGTGAGAAAAGAGAAACAGCATCTGTTGCAGTGAAGAGATGGCAGAAACCAGAGCGAATTGAGTTGTTCCTGTTTATGTGTGGGAAGCAGTTTCAGTTAATTACTACTTTTTAGTCTTCCTGAATTGTAAAATCTGTAGCAACTACCATGTAATGGTGTAATCTGGCTCTCATTTGAATTAGTAGACCTGGTCTATTTATTTATGATTAGTATTTTTCTGTTGTAACTTTACTTGAACCATTTCCTAGAGAAAGGTGGTGCTTAGATTTTTCTGCCCTAGTGCAATATTCTGATGTTCTGTAGAGGGGCTGTCATGAGAGAAGACTGTTCTAGAAAGAGAATAGATTTTTTTCACCCTTGCACAAGAGGAGAAATTAACAGATAAACTGTAGTTAGGCATGTGTACTGTGATTTATATCTCTGCTGTGACATCTGTAAAAGTAGTTTTTCTTGCAACTGTGATGTTTTACCCTTTGTAATCTTTCAGAATTGTGGTCCTAGTCACCTTCTGATGTGCAATATGTTCTTTTTAAAAACCACTTCACACTGGTAGCTTTGTAAACTTAAACGTTGTTTGTAAATCATTGTATTCTACAGATAAATATAGGAAATTGGTTTAAGGGTGATACTGAATTGAGGTTTGGTGTATTGCGTGTACTAGGAAGGTTAAAGTCATGCTTAGAGGATGCAGTTAAAAGTATTTTATGCTCCATTTGGCATGAGCTGTATAATCTGGCTGGCAAGGTAAATTTGAGTGTGGAGCTCGCTACATGTTTTTTGAAGTTTGGGAGTAGCATTTTGAGTTATTGTTGTCTGTAATCAGACAAACGTTAAAAAGCCTTCTAATACTGATAGGAGTTTCCTCTGCAAACTTTTCCTGTTCAAAGGGTATTCTATGAAGATAGTTACACTGACCTTCAAAGTGATTGGTTTATGAAAGTAACTGATAATTTAAAGTTTGAAACTGGTGCACTGTTCCCTTGAACATTCTTAGCTCTGTATTGTTATTTATTTAGTTTAAATTTAAAAATGTTGTAATAACTTCATTAACTTCCTATCTTGCAGCTTATCAATGGAAATACAGACAGTGTTATTATGCAGACAGAAGCTCAAGAATCCCCCGTTTCCTGCTGTTGTTTAAGTGAAGATCTTAAATTGGCAGCTTTTGGACAGGAGAGTGGAATGATAAAGGTATTAAACCCTAAATTTGATTTCAAAAATAGTAAGAAAACACCATTCTTGCTGCTTTTTGTTTTTAAAGAGATGTTATTTGAATGCCTTTGTACAATAATATTCTTCAACATACTACTTCAAAGTTTTTAGATTTGTGAGTGATGCCTAAATGACAGTAATTTAAAGGTAGTGCTAATAATATTGCTTTGAATTTCATTTTACCAAGGACTATGCTTGGTAAAAACCAAATTACTGGTTGTTACAATCTTGTTTTATTTTAAAAAGAATTTGCATGTTCTTTTCTTCCTTTTCCCCATGTATTTAAAATCAATACAGTTATTGTGTTCTTCCTTGTACAGGTATTACAGTTGTTGGATGGGAAAGTTCTGAAGTCCCAGGAGGCCTACAGGAAATCTGTGCAGCACTGTCGATTTACGTCTGATTGTCAGACTCTCATTTCAAGTGCTCATGATTCAGTTATACAGGTTTGGAAGATATTTTTAAATATTATGTTGTAACTTACAATTTGTTTAAGATCTTTTATGCTGTAGATAATGTAAACTGAGTAAATGACTACTGTGTTCTGTATTGCTCCTTTTTTGTGCAAAGGACTGTAGAAACTGTAGCTTCTATTTATACCTTATGCGATACCAAATATTAGACAAGCTCTGTTTTTAATGCTGTGGATGATAAAGGCACCAACTCCTTTAAGACGGGTGAAAGGAATGTTAATTTTCAAACATGATAACTCAGCAGTTCTGATTGTGTATGCAGAGGGTTTGGGATGTGACCCAGAATTGGCTCTATATGGTAGTAGATTTGTCTGTGGGCTCGCTTACACTGTCTGAAGAAATCACGTAAAAAATACCTGGCTCTGAATGGACTAGTGTGTCCACAGTGCTGAATACAGATACTAGCTAGAAATGAACTGACTGCAGTAATGTAGTCACAAATTAATAAGCTTTGCCTCTCAGCAAGGTACACGGCTCCAGAGAAGCATTCTGGTGTGTGTGTATTAGCATTTTAGTTCACTTCAGGGATGCTCTTTTAAAGTGAATGTCCTGGTTGTTTGTGCTTCCTGCGCTTTAGTTTGAGCTGCAGAGCAGTTGCAGGCATGCTGGCAGGATGCCTGAACTAGAGCACATGCTTCAGCTACTAATGAGCATTCAGTCCACACAACCAAACTTGAGCTGATTTTGAAGTAAAACCTCTAAAACACATACAGGTGCTGGTCCTCAGTACTGTTTTGCTCACCAAATCTGTTCCAACATCAGTTTTCTACCAACTTGCAGATATACGTGTCACCTATGCAGCATCCCACTTTGGTGTTTGTTTCAATCTGAAGCTAGCTTGAGTGTCATCACCGTGGTCAATTAAGCAGTACAGACAACTGGCCAGCTTCTCAGCTTCTGGTTTCAGGTCTAAGGTGGCTTTTCTTCTGGGTCCTCGGCTCCCTGTAGTGGACAGTGCCTCAGTTAAACCCCCAGGATTGTCATCTGAACACCTCAGCTGTCTGTTCTTTCTTTGATGCAGAAAACCTATTAATTTTGAAAGCTGTTAAATCATTGTCATTTAAATTAAGCTGATGCTTAATGGCGTCTGTACAGTAAAATGAGACTTTGATTTTCAGTGAATAGTTGAATTAAAAATAGAAGTGTCATTTTGTTATACAAATGCAAAGCAAAATGGCATTTCATTAAAAATATGTATTAAAATATAAAATAAAGTATGAAAAATATGAGGTCTGACAGATGGCAGAAGTCTGTTTGTTGCAACAATCAAATATTTAAACCCCAAAATTTCTGGTCTGCCTAGAAAGTTATTGTCTTGCTTTTTCTTTAAAATTGCCAGTGAATTCTAAGCATCAAATTCACTTTGAAATTATGTATGTATTATAGGGAACTCTGTCACAAGTTGACTATTAAATACTGTGGCTTGCTCAATCTTTAGCATTTCTACTGGGGTTATTTTATGGATGTTTCATTTTCTAACCTTTTAATTAGTTGCCACCTCCATAAGGACTTTTTATTATTTCTGTGACTTAAAAGTCAATCAGTTAGTTCATTCTTCTTAACTTGTGTGCGGTAATTTTTTTTTTAAAGTATTTTATTTTTATGATTAGGTGTGGAATTGGCAGTTGAATGAATGTGTGCTTCTAAGAGGGCACAAGGAAGCAATCAAGGATTTCAGACTTCTGAATAACTCAAAACTTCTTTCTTGGTCATTTGATGGAACCGTTAAGGTAAATAAAAGGCTGTGACTTGACAAATCACAAAAAATACATTTTACTGTTGCATCTAAGGTTTGGTATTTTCTGCACTTCATATTGAAACACATTTTATTGATTTGATCCTAAAGTGTAACCAACCTTTAAGACACAATTTTGCATTTTCTATTTCTAGTAAGATTTACACTCTTACTGTATTGTAACTATACAAGTAAGCATAACAAAACATTTGATCATATTACAAGTATGTAGCTGAGTTTTCTGTCTTATATATTGTTGTATAAGATGCAGTGTTGGAGAACTAAGTAACCTGTTTTTCCTGTATTTTTGGTAGGTTTGGAATATCACTACTGGAAACACAGAAAAAGATTTTGCTTGCCATGGAGGCGCTGTTCTCTCCTGTGCTGTTTCACCTGATGGTAGTAAATTTTCATCTGCTTCTGCTGACAAAACTGCAAAGGTTGGTTACGTTCTGCACAAAGAGAAAATGATGCCTTATTTGTCCTGAAATACATGCTATATATTTTATTATTATTATTCTGAGGTAACTAGTGATTATTTAAGTTATCCTGTTGTATTTCTAATAATAAATTCAATATATCTGTGAACATGTTTCTAAAGCTGTTATAGCCAAGATCATAGTGAATGACTGTAACCTGAGACTGTCCTGGTGACTCCTGTGCAAGTAAAATCACATTTAACGCACAACTCCGCGCAGAACACTTTGTTTAATTCTCTATGTTGATTTCTTCATACCTTAACATTCTTAATTTGGAAACCTAAGTTGAGAAAAAGTTCTGAAACTTCCAGTGAAAGTACTGTCCATAGGTTCTGGTATTCCTGTTTGGAAGCAAGGTGCAAAAAAGTGAACTGTTTAATATTCTGGGACTGCCTCATGAGATTTTTAAAGTGTCCCATTCGATTTTTAAAATAGAACTTTAAAATGATCAAGGAATCCTTTTTCTATGAACAGCTGTAAAGTTTCTTGTAAATGAATCAGTTTCATTAACGAGCATATTCCAAGGAAAAAATATAGTTGCAATCGGTTCAGTAATTTCTAGCAAATACATTCTTGTGTGATTCAGATAATAAAAACAAACTACAGTATAGTACATATGTAAATGTGCAGACACGTATATGCATATATAGAAGTCTTATTTGCATTTGAATACTAGTGCCTTTTTAGAAAAGTCATAATTTGTTTTGAACTTTTTCACACTTTTGTGATGTTTTCTATTTAGATATGGAGCTTTGAAAGTTCATCTGTTCTTCATGAGCTGAAAGGTCATGAAGCCTGTGTGCGCTGCTGTACTTTCTCTGCTGATAACAAATTATTGGCCACTGGAGATGACAAAGGAGAAATAAGGGTATTGCTTTAACCTTCTTATTTATTTTATAGTTCAATTGATAGTAGGTTCACAGACAGAAGAGTTCTCATAGTTTGTGTTCTACATGTCTAATTTATTAGCTTTGTGGTGAACATTGGCATATTGAAAATAGTAAATTTTGCCACGTGAGACAGTAGTTGGTAACCGTATTGATAGATTTGTGTTCTATGAATGCTGAGGAATGGATTCACATGATTCACTAATAATTCTACTGTAAATTTTCTGTGTGATTAAATCCTCCATATATGATACAGTTCTAAGGGGAGAATTCATTTTTTTAATTATTTTGTCACTTCAAGTAGAATGCTGATTTACAGGGCTTTTTAAAATTAATATAGAAAAATACATTTCAGCTTTTCTTACTTGAGATTTTTTTTTTCCCTATTCAGTTTACTTACACACATAATCTTTCATCTTTTTTAGATTTGGGACATTTTAACAGGTGCATTACTTCATTTCTGCTCCCCAATTACTGTAGATGAAGGAGAACCAACTCACGGTGGTTGGGTAACAGACCTCTCATTTTCTCCTGACAGTAAAATGCTTGTGTCATCTGGAGGCTATCTTAAGGTAAGCCTTGAAATAATGAAATATCATAACATACCTAATTAAATGGCAATACTCTGATAATTGTAAAGGAAAATGCAGACTAATTCAAAGAAACAAACTTGAAATGTTTTACTTAACACAAAGCTGCCCTATTTTCATTACCGTCTTGCACTTTTCAATTCTTTTTCTTGTCAAATCTGAAAGCCCCCTGAAAAGGTCTCTTAAGACTTCAGACTTGAAGTTTGTTTTCGATCTCCATGTATTCACAGAATCACAGAATTATTGAGGCTGGAACAGACCTCCAAGATCATCAAGTCCAGCCTATGACCCAACGCCACGATGAGCTAGACCATGTCACTAAGTGCTGCATCCAGTCTTTCCTTAAACACCTCCAGAAGTGGTGACTCCACCACCTCCCTGGGCAGTCCATTCCAGTGTCTAATTGCCCTTTCTGTGAGGAAGTGCTTCCCAATATCCAACCTAAACCTCCCCTGGCGCAGCTTCAGGCCATGCCCTCTTGTCCTGTCACTAGTTTCCTGGGAGAAGAGCCCAACCCCCACCTGACTACAACTTCCTTTCAGGTAGTTG
>JAVSBS010011106.1:0-34142 GCA_033124195.1 Coracias cyanogaster
CCTCGTCCTAGCATTACTAATTGGAGAGAAGAGACCAGAACTAGCCTCGCTAAAACCTCATTTTAGGTAGCTGTAGAGGGCAATGAGGTCCTCTCAGTCTCCTCTTCTCTGGACTAAACAAACCCAGTTCCCTCAGCCGCTCTTCATAGGGCATGCTCTCCAGCACTTTCACCAGCTTTGTTACCCTCCTCTGCACCCGCTCCAGCACCTGGAGCACTCTTCTTCTACCCCTATATCCATAATAAAATCTGACTCTAGTAAGTAGTCATGTGATTTCTGGTTGGATACTAGTAACGAGGTCCCATATCAGCTCCCTCACCTGCTGTATGCCACTGTTTACCTTGCTGATATCATTAATGGCTGTATAATTTTCCCCATACTTACCAGCGTTTTTTCCATCTGGTCATGCTTTATTCGTACACCAGTTTTATGCCACTGTCAGCTAGCTGACATAGAAAATTACACCAGTATGAAACTGTTGTAAAGTCACAGAGAGTCACATTGTATGCCTTATGTGTAGAAAAACAATTTCCCTTTTCCTTGTTTCTCTAGTAAGAAAAAATTGCTATTTCTTCAGAGCAAAAGCTAGTTTCTACAACCAGCTGTAAACAATTACTAAGCTGCCTGCCTTGATGATTTATAGCTTAATTATGAAAGGGTATACTTTCTTCCAGGCTGCTTGCTAAGCCCAGAGGAAGACCCTGAGTTAATGATGATGATGCTATTTTATCACCTGCTGTGAACTAATGCTAGGAACTAGTTAGATTTTTCTGAGGAATTCATTTTGCCATGCGAAATCAATAAAATCAATACTGTATCTTTTTTTCCTCTCTGTGTGGGGGAATAGAGCAAGCAAAGAAGTGACTTTTGGGGAAAAGGTGCTTATTTTCAGAATGCAATTTCTGGTCCAAACCAGACATGATAGTAGCATAAGGACAATAGAACAGAGCATGGTCCAGCAGAGATAACACCCATGGGGAAAATAGAAGAATTCGACCAGAGTCCATGTTTTGAATCTGCTGCTAGTTTAAATCCAGTGTGAGTTCCTTTGTAACCTGCTATTTTGGCAGTTATTTACTTTTTCATTAAACACTGTGAAAGATCTTGTTTTTATCACATTGCGGAATGCATCATTTTTTTTTAATTAAAATTGTTACTAGTTCTTCAAGGTAGGAAAATTCCTTCCTACAGAGATGCAGTAAGAAAAATCATGTGACAGTTTTCTTAGATTTTATATTGGCTTAGTACTTGGTATCTTTTAAGGGTTAAAAAATTCAGTGGTGAACAACTTGTGGCCTGTTACTCGTTATTCTAAAGCTTCTTTTTAAGCTACATGTATCAAGCACCCTGGCGTTTTTGTTTGTTTGTGATAGTTGTTTTGTGTGATCATCTGTTATTAATTACAGTATTGTTCATCAACTGGCTGTTCCAGCGATTAGTGGTATTGTTATAAAAGCATGTACACTCCCTTAGTACGTGGGTGGTGGTGGCAGTCGTGTTGATATCATTCCTGTCTTTTTCATGGGACAGAGCTTTAGATCTTGTTTAGTTGCTTCATTTCTACCAGCTCAGCTTACTTTCTTTTTTTGAAATGTTTGTGACTTTACACTAACTGATAGAGGAATGGATCTTCTGAATGCATATGGATTTTCACTTCCTATAATAGACGGACAGTGCTCAGGAAGATAAGATACTTATGCTGTCTAGAGATATGAGAAAAGGTTATGTAGCATCTAATTAATTGACAGTTTCAATTTTGTGTAACTACCTTCTAAAATGTAAAATAAAAATTTATTTTGACAGTGGCTTCTAAAAAGAATCAAACCAGTCATTTTGATGTTAGATGGTAAATAAAGGTTCCACGAGCCTCATTTCAGAAGGTACTTATGCCATGTTTATGTGCTGTGATTTCATATACTTGTGCTTTAAAGCTTAGCATTAGAAAATTGTGGGGTTTTTTTTGTTCTTAATGACACTAACATTTAAGAGGTTGGTGACGTATAGTGGACAGTGTAACACAAAACCAGAACCACTGAGCTACTAATGAGAGCTGCCATGGTAATAGACATACAGCTATTAACTGAAACTAGTGCTGTAATTAATAAGTGTGATGGCAAAAAGACATTTCTTGGAAAGCTTTACGTTCTGCAGTCCCTGAGGGCTAGTGAGAGCTTTGGAGAAGCACAGATTTTTGGACAGGGAACCTTCAATATTGCTGCAGTGATGAGTGAATAGACGACTTCACAAAAGAATTCCTCTTATTCTGTTGCTTTACAAGCAACTTCTACAGGCAATCTGGCTCTTACTGCGTCAGTTTAGCTAAAATACTACTTTGGGTAGCCATGCCCTATACAAAGGAGTCAATGAATTGCATCTGTACCTAACCAAACTGGAACACAGGAAGTTCTATCTGAACATCAGGGAAAACTTCTTTACTGTGAGGGTGATGGAGCCCTGGAATAGGCTGCCCAGAGAGGTTGTGGAGTCTCCTTCTCTGGAGACATTAAAAATCTGCCTGGATGTGATCCTGGGCAATCTGCCCTCGGTGAAAATGTTTTAGCAGAGGGGTCAGACTAGATGATCTCTCCCCTATCATTCTGTGATTCTGTGATTCTGAAATCCATAGTGATTCTAATGTTTACAACAAACACCTTTGATACATTCTGCCTAAAGCTGCCAATGAAATTCATGATTACTCATTAATTTTTTAACTTGATGCATTAACCTTTGTCTAAGAGAATAATATAGTGATGTAAATAATGTTAATTTGACTTTGGCCAATAAATTCTGTATTGGGCTTTTAACTGAATTGTTGTGATGGAACCAGGTGAAACTTGCTTAACAGTACTGTACCTTTTCATTCAGGATAAATAGAGAAAGTAGATAAACACCTTCATTAAGTATCAGGAAAAGAAATAATCATCTTTATCTAAAACTCAGACCAGATACAGAACTAGACTTAAAAGTTCAGTTGCATGCTATGTGTGTCTTTCTATGGTTAGCTTTGTGAGTTTAGGGACAGTGAGTTGATTGGGTGGCACACTTTGTGTACACAAAATATGTAGAAGAAGTAAGAGTAGAAATTCCTAAGGACATAGCAAAAGAAAAATTCCTGATCCTTTTTGCTATGATGCAGATACATCATCTAGAGCTTGACTGTGAAAAGCTGAAGGTCAAGGAAAGCAGTCCTTCCTGTGAGTCACTGGAGCTACCAGGATAAGAGCGGGCACAGCCAGAACAGGATGCCCAGTCACTGCCTAGAAGGTGATGGGAATCTCTGCTGTTACAGTTCTTGCAATGGCATCTTCAGCTGGACAGAGTGAGATTCCCTGAACCACTCTTCTCAGCCCATGTGGTCCTGCTGGGCTGTGATCCTACATGACCACTCCACTACACGCATGATCCAGCACTATAAATTATAGTAAAGTGCTCATAAATTCTGTCTTGACTAGGTACAAAAGTCTGCCCTACATGACTCTTTCTGCACCTACAGGAATGGTTTCTATAGACTATTTACAAATATTTGTGTACACTTTTGTTGATTTTACAGCAAGAGCTGCCTGGAAGAGTCTCTAGCCTGGCCAGATTCTCCATCCTAGATGCTAACACATTGAAGCACACAAGTAGTGCTTGTCAAATGGTCTAGGCACAGCAGGAACTATCTGATAAAATCTCTGGGACTGTACAAAATTCCCACCTGGACACTTCTTGCAGGAATTAGGCAAAGGCTTTGCTGTGAGGCTGCATGAGAGCTCAAATAATCATCTTGTCTCAGTTCAGTCCCTTGAGCCACCTCCACAGACACTCACTGGGAGCTCTGGGACCACCCAGGGAACTAATGCCCAAGTATGCAGAGCGTACAGCCAGGCACAGTCCTGATACCAGCTACTCTGCACCTGCAACTACAGGACAAACTTAAATTTCATCCTTATCTCATAAATTAAATTCAATAGTTCTTGCCACAAAATGCAAGACGAAAACGAAATCAAAAGCTTGATTTGATGGGGCTGATGATCTCCTTCTGCAGATGTAAAACATAGACCACATTGTCTGGATTCAAAATGGGGGACGGTTTTACTTCCTTTTGGCAGCTGTCTGGCCAATGGAATCATGTTTTCTGTGCTGAATGTTCACAGGATAATATCGGCTTTATTGATGTGCACTGAAAATAAGAGCTACTCCACCAAGTAAAGTGCTTTGCACTCACAGTCCTGATCCATGTTTGCATTAAGGCTCTTCTGTGTGAGTCTAGGAGTGTATTGAGCACTTGAAGCAAGCACTCATTTTGCTGAAGATCTCCTTAGGTAAGGGTGAAGAGCTGTGAGTTTAAAGGAGACTCGGTCACTAGAAGAAACCCAAGCTAGCCCAGTGTCACCGGAGTTCTTGTTTTCCCTTGCTTATAGATCAGGACCTGTTCCTGTTCTGGAAAGGAGAAGACAGCTCCCCAGTGTCTTCACTTATGCGTGCTGTGTTGAAAGCAGGAAAATTAAATGGAACAGCTGGTACATTAAATTCATGCAGTCTAAATCACTTCACTGTGGTGATAACAGCACTATCAATATCCCCTTTCACTTGTCTGATACATAGTCTTTTTTGTTTGAGTGTTCACAGGTCACAAGACTTCTCCAGCTGAAAGCACCACTGTCCATATATTTTGAGTGTAAAGGGACATTTCTATTTCTATTTTAAGATTATGCTTCCGCTGTTGACATGGAATATGTGTGGTAATGGAAGTGTTAAAGGGGATGCTTGCATCTCTCAAGTGATTCTGGTTAGAGGAAGGAACTGTTATCACATACTGAAGGTTTGTGCCTTACCCTTAGTTCAGGTAATGCGGAACTTGGATAGCGTTTTGGGTACAGTGTTGGGTTGTTTTTTTCTAGCTTTGGGCCATTTATATCCATCTAGACTATATTTCTGTAGACAGCATTTTCCTAAACCATGGCTTCGATCCCTCTTTCTGTCCTCTCTGCTGCTACTTCTCTGTCACATCAAATGCAATTTTGTTTTTAGTCTCAGAGTGTTTCTTGGCCTAATCTTGCCCACCTATCTGTATTCCAGCACTGAGAAGGTGACTTCTGTCTCTGATCAGCCCAGTTTGGCTCATGTTGTGACACTGTCACTTCACAGGCACTGGTCTATCTATCTCCATCTAATCCCTCATCTGCTGTTTAGCTCATTAGAAGCTCTCTAGGGAGAAGTTCTTGTTTTCTGTATTGGCAGATAATATGGTTATTCCCTGGGATCCCACTGGGGATCCTAGGCTCTTTGAAAATATAAATTAATAAAATACAAATTAGTAAAAATTGTATCATGCAGAAGGATGGGAAAGCGAGAGGAACTACAGTAGTGTCTGGGGCCTCTCTACACTAGGTAGTAGTGGTGCCCAACAGGAGCTGATACACAGAGAATTGGTGCTGAGGACCTGCTGTATGAGATGCGTACCTTGTGCTGAGCAGTTGTTTCTAGCCTTCTCTAGACTGGTCCCATGGGCTGGAATCTTATTAACAACAGGATCACACCTTCTGGTTTCATTTCATCCAAGGGCAGTACAGCTGCCCTTGTACTTCTCAGACTGCTCTGTGATGTGAAACACAAGTGGTGGTGTTGGGGAGTATTGGGATGTTCACTTCAGAAGTGCCCTCCTGAGCCAAACTAAAGTGCTGATGTAGGCACACCCTCGTTGTCTGCCTATCTTCAGTACAATTTGTCATTATGACATCAAATTAGCAAATATTACTCCAGGGTAATTTTTTTTTTTCTGATTGAAATCTGGATTATAAATTTATATTCATCAGCCTAGAGTGATTTATTGAAAAAGACTAATTATTTCTTTCTATATATGTATTTGCACTGACAGGAGTAGCTTTATAGAGCCCAGTGGATGGAGGATTATGGAAAAAATTATAGTATAACACCAGAGTGAGAGGTTTAGTATAAACTACAACAGGAGACACTAAAGTGTGCCAACCAAGAACACCTTGAATGTAACAGCTTCCAAAGATTTGTCTGGTCTTCTTGAATCACAGGGTATTCTGTAGCAATCTGGTGCTACAATATATCTTACTCTTAAAATTTCACCATACTGCTCACCTAGCTAAATTCTGCCACTTACATAGCCAGTGGTAAATGGTGATGAAACTGGAGAGAACAGAAGGGAAAAAAGAAGCTATCTATGTAGGTGTCATCAAGGACTGTTACCTATTTCTTATTTCATTATTTGACTAGTGCTGATATATGGATTAATGGTTATCTGCCTTGCCATTTATTTTTGACTATGATGTGGTAAGTAAAGCAAAATGCAACACTTGTCTTGGTACAACCAGACTTGTAACTTGATATAACACAACGGAAGGATAAATAAGACACACAAACATTATTTTCCAATACCTATAAGACTGTAGTGAGCTGCAGATTTACTTTGGTATCTGTATAGTTTTAAACTTGCTTTAAAGTAAAAACACTAAAAATCTTTTATTTTTCAGTATATTGCTCTCACCTTTTTTTTCTTTTAAGTGATTTGATTTCTTTGTTCTGACAAGTTTAAGACAATCTGCAAAGTAATTTAAGCCTTAAATATCTGCTTTGTGTGTTTCTTCTGCTGGTTAAAACATCAACTTCCATTTTGTACAAATACTAATTGCACAGAAGGTTGTGAGGATACACATGTGCATACATGTGTGTATGTAATGTCTTGCTTCCTCTTTTCAAAGCATTGTCCAGACACCAGCTAATTGGTTTGACATGTTATAAAGAGAACTCAGTGCAACCAAGTCATTTTGGTATGAAAGACATTTCCAGTCATCTCCGTTCAATAATTGCAACCACAACTTCAAAGATGATACAGATGCAAATGGAAATGTGTGACCCTCTACTATCTGGATTTGATTTCTTTCCCCTTTTGCTCTGAAATACTCATCCTCCCCTTCCTGCTGGGATCAATGATGGCTGGGACCGCCATGTACAATGAAGCTGTATAAGTCCAGAGTGATTGAATTTTAATCTAGCAATGTAACTCCAATTCTGTCTTCCTCTCCTTCAGTGGGAATGGTCCAAATTTTATTCATATTCTGTGAGTTATATCCAAAATGCAGGTCTGAATAAAATCTCCTAGGAGGAGGACAGGGAATCATGATCCTTATCTTCTAATAGGCTCATTCTGAGATCATCCTTCTCTTATCTCTTTCCAAATTATATTCTTCCATATGGGGGTACAATAAATTGCTGCTGAATAGTGAATATCCCCACAACACTTGCAGAGGATAAATCACACCACACATCTTGAAATTCCTTGGCATATTTCACCAGTGAAAGATAGTGAGCATCAAGTTTGTACAGATGGAATTTTTTTAATACCTTAGTCCATTTTGCTGACTGTCTGAAGTCCACCACGAACTTTGAAATGATTGCTGATTTTATATGACTCTCAGATGTTATTGAAAAAAACAGAATTCCCTTGTGACCCTTTATCCTCATAGCTGTACATATTAGTGTGTATCATGCTAGAAAATTTCAACAATATTTTATCCTGTGCTTGCAGACCACAATTTCATGGCAGTTACCCATCCTCTGCACAGAAGAGGATGACTTTGGAGCAGCTGTAAGTATTATTTTGTCTGCTTGCCTCACCCATTTTCTGACCATGCAGCTGATCAGAAGCCAGCAGCAAACTCCTCTGAGTATGACCATGCATGGCATTATGTGACACCACAGCTCTACCACAGTGCATGGCACCAGGGTAGAAGATACTCCCTAACACATGGATGCTGCAGGAGGGGTAAGAGCACAGCATGGAGGAAAGAGGAAGAGCTAGTCTTTGACTGGATCTGAAGTATAACAAATAGATGAGATGTAACCAAAATATGTAAGAAGAGAATTTGAAAAAATGTTTACCATTTCTGGTGCTCCTCCAGAGCTCACAGGACTAGAGAGCATAAACTTCCTAGGAGCAGATTTTCTGGTACTTCTTTCTTCTAGTTAGATCAAATTCAGAAATGCCATTAAAATGCCACTTTTTGCATTTTTTTGTAGTGCTTACAAGTCACTATGTAAAATGGTAGCATCTTCTGGAGATTTATTGTCTGTAGGTAAAGAGAAGTAAAAGCGTGAGAGCTCTAGAGGAAGGGACAGAACAATTGTGGCTGACTGGAGCTGCCCAGATGACTTGCTGCTTCAGCAAGATTATAAGAAGAAACACTGAGGTCATACTCCTGTTTCCATAGTAAGACATCTTTGTATCAGTGCATTCAAGTGGCCACAACCAAACAAGGCTATGACATAAGAGCAGAAAAGTAATGAATTCCACAGTTCTCTCATTTTTCCATAGATGTATTTTATTTTTAATGCCTCAATATGTCAATCAGATTAAAGTTCTCAGTAGGAAACAACAGTTTAATAGCCTCCTGTAGTTTCCTAAATACAGGAATTTTTTTTTTCTGTAGATCTTAATTCCTACAAAAACCAAGAAACCAGGAATTTGCTTTTGATTCCAAGGCAAGGGTTTACTGTGCTATGACCTCTGATGGTCAGAGTCCTCTTGGGCTCTCCTGGAGTACTTAGGATTACCACAACCACCACTACCTCAAGCCTTACTGACTGAGCTCTGGCAGTCTTTGGGGTGTGAATGTGAGGACTGGAAGTGGTAGATGTGATTCTGTGGCCCAGGGATTGTGAGGGGACAAATGTGGTCTGAATACTGCCATGAAAAGTTTGTTTTGTTTTGTCCTTTTTTTTCCTTTCTTTCTTTTTGTTATTTTTCTTTCAAAATAAAGAGATACTTTGGATTTTGGTCAGTATAATAGCATTAGAAGAGTAAAGGGAAGAGGTCATTAGTTCTTTTTACTCAGGTATAAAGCTACAAGAGAGGGAAACAGGTGTATGAAGTGTATTAGAGGGTGGAAGGGTTGTGGGTCCATAACCACTACCTTACCAGCTCTAATTGCACTAGTGATTGTTGTGGCATTTAAAATGTTGGCAAACTGCCTCAAGTGGTCTGTTCAAAGCTAGCTTTACACTGCAGAGAGAGCCATGCCGGGCAGCCTGATGAAAACAGCAACAATGACTTCAGTGGGCTTGCACAAAACAAAAGCTTTGAGGCCTTTCTAATTGAGCTAATCTACATGTAATTTTGTTTAAAGACACTAGAAAGTTCCTTACCCAGGCAGTGTGGCTCACTGAACAGCTAATGCTGTGAGAAAAATTGTTTTTCGAAAAGAAACTGGGCACATATAGCGGAACAGTATCCACTGCTGCATGTGGCAGGCTATTTCACAGTAAGCAAGTTCATAACTGCACCAGGTATTTGGAGTAAAATTAACAATTAAATCCATTTCTGGTATTTCCGTGTCTTCCAAAGCTGTTTTGAAACCAGAAGAGTTGAGAGAAGTTTCCTGAAAGGGAAAATGAAATTCGTTAAGCTGGTATTGCTGCTGAATGCCCTCAGCAATAAGACCTTGCTGGGGTCTTCTCTTGGTAACTTATTCTGTGGACTAATCAAAAATATTTTTCAAGCTATAGGTATCGGATGTGAATCTTCAGTTTGTTTTGAACATCACTGACTAGTTCGACCTTCTGTTTGGTTTGCATTCATTACTTTTGGGTAAATATTTTCTATCCATTCTCCTTAAGGTAGGGTAAATATCCTGATAAAAGAAGTCCCAGAAGGTGGAAATTATAACACAAAGATGCAGCAGAAGAGGAGAGAGGCAGAAAATTTCTCCTTGCTGCCTATGATAGAAGACTGGCATGTGTGTCAGTCTGTGTCATAGCTGAAAGTAACAGTCAGTTGCGATAGGTATCGAGAAATCCTCCCTGGAGGTTTTTAGATTTGTCAAGCCCAAAACACAGTATGTGAAGTATTATAATTTCAAAATGAGATTGCCCCAAGGGCCTGATTTCTGTCAGCTGTTCTTTTAGGTTCATCAGTAGCTGTGGTGCTGGTAGGCTGGGTTTCTGGCCCTTTCTTTGTCATGTGGGAGCTTAGGGCTTTCAAAGGTTCCTGGAGCTCCTGCCAGGCTGCAGGAATGGACTAGAGAGATATTAAACCCTGAGCAACTGCAGAGCAAAGTTGGTGCGGCTCTGCTTGGTTTTACCACTGTCTACCTTTGGCCAGCTCCAAATGACCTGTACAGGATTTTGCAAAGAGATTAACTGCTCTTCCCTACCACACACAAATTAAAATGAAGTGCCTGAAAAGGAAAAAAAAAAGTTATTTAACTTCCCATTTGCATGCAATCTTTCAAATGAGTTTTTATTTAAAAATTACTGCTAGCCATGTATCTCCTTTGTACAAAAGGAGACCTATTTATCTACCAAAATTTTACTTTACAGTCCTTTACTTTGTAAAAAATAAAGTAATTTTCTCTGTTAAGGAAAAAGAGAACTTTATTAATATCGTTCTTAGGACAAATAAGATGAAAACAAAGCAGAGAAAGCAGAAGATTACAAATGGGGGAAAAATGCTTCCTCTTCCCCACTTTTTTCCTGACTTGCAACAGATAAACTTCCCAAGAAATTTTGTTGCAAATTCCCCCTCAGGATGTAAGTGTATTTGTGCACTGCATTTCATGGGCCAGGTTTTATCTTCACCCCACCACAGTAAATACTGAATGTGGGGGTGTCAGATGCCCTGGCCTCATCATGCTATGGCACAGCAGCTGTAGCTCAGTGTCTGCATGTCAGTTTGGGTCAGAAGCAAAAATTTCTTCTGCTTCTCCCACAAACCAAGTTCTGCTTTATGTCACAGAGTGGTCTCAGGGTGCAAGGTGATGGAGAGCGCACCTAGTATGCCTCAGTTGTTACAGGCAGCCTGGAGCTGGTCAGGAGGAAAATCCATCAAACATATTCAGCACTGATGTCCTCATTTTCAGCTACTCATCACTCTTATACACACCTTCTCTCCCTTTCAAAACCACCTGTCAACAAATGGGTTTTTGCGACCTGCTTGGAATTGCCCATTGCAGGTTATTTCTGATTGAAAAGGGCAGTCATTGCTGTGGTCCTTTGAAAGGCAAGGGAAAGAATATAGAAAAGTATTTCTTTTCCATGCTTGCAGTGTCATAATTTAGTCTGTATTTATACTTGAAAGGCTAACAAACAGAGTGCTGCTCCCTGACTAGTTGGAAGGCACACCACAGGGATACCTCACACTGCTTGATGTTAGTTGTGTCTCTTTTTTTCACCCTTCCTGAGGTAAAGATTACATTGGAAGGGATTTGCTTTTGTTATTTCAGCAAGCAGAGCCAACTGGCAGCCAGCTTGGTGTTTATATCACAGTTGTTTCTTCTCCAGGGCACAGAATTTAACATTGCGCAAAATGGTATTGTTAGGTCCAGATCAGGAAAAATACTTTCCTCTCCATTGCAGATATAAAAGTGATAGCCTGTGGGAGCAGAGATCTGTCTCAGGTATGTGGTGTTGTAGGAAACCCTTGGATACTGTAGACGTAGTTTAGTGTTGCTAATGTTTTAAAAATGAGAAAAAAATAGGTGGAGAGAAAAGTTGCTTTTCCTCGTGTAGCATATAAGCAGTATTTTGCAGCCTTGCTGATGATGTTCCAAAGGAAGTGTAAAAAATAAAAAAAACCCCAACAGAAATATTCTGAGCAACCTCACTCTTTCTGTGATAAAACTCATTTGGGAGATTCATATCCAGTTTCAACTTCTTTACTCCACAAATGGCTCCATAGAACAGGACTTAAGAATATGAGCAGCTCAGTGCATCTCTCAAGATTTATTCTGCAACTATGGACCAGCTACTGAGAAATGTCCATTCCTGCATGGATAAACATACGTTAAAGCAAAAAGTCTGGTTTGATGGTATTGGTTATGGTCAAAACATGGCCCTTTGAACCACACTGCCAAGAAGGACCAAAGCACCAAGGAAGCAGTTTAAGAAAAGACAGGGGGATATATGTTAATGTGGTTGTAGTTACCTATGATTCTGATACAGCACTCTGAAATATTCTATTTTAGTTATAGTTTTTAGGAGTTTCTAGCTTCAAGCCAAATTTTTCGCAGTAATTAATCTTTCTAATAAGAAAATAATAAGAATTTAAGCTAATTTGAAGCAATAAAATAAAATCTTTCACCCTGGTGATCTCAGTGGGGTCAGAATGCCTTGGCTGTAAATTGGAACAGGTCCATGAAGCCTCACCCAACTTTGCTGCAGCATAACAAGAAGCTGAACGATGCTTTCAGTTTGTTAACTGACTGGTGTAGATCGTGTATCCATCCAGGGAACACAGTGTGCACAAGTTGTAACTTGGCTCTGGATGAATACCAGTGCTTTGTGAATCATTGCTGAACTGCACGTACTCAAGAGCCAAACGGGCCTGAGAATAGCAAAGTCAGTTTTGCTTACTCCAGGTTTCCAAGGTGGTTTTGGAATGTGGAAGTTTCTGCCTTTTTTTGGACTCCAAACCCTAAAGCTGGTACAAAGTTGAGTATCTCCTTGCTCTCAATCAGCACTTTCAGTGGTTGTGTACCAAACATATAAGGCAGACAGTCCTATCAGAAGAGTTTCTCAAACACATTCACTTTTATTAATTTTTTTTTTTAAGTGCTAGAGAAGTTACAGACCCCTTTCCTGGACTCCCCACTTCCCGCTCCAATTCTGACCTCATTCTTCTTATGAGTCTTTCCTTGGAGAGGGTTCTAGGCTCAGCAGGTTTGCTTCTCTTCTGTCTTTCTCCAGGTTGGTCTTTTGGCATGTGGTCTGGATGCTCTCTTTTGTCACTCAGATTTCCTTTTTGAATTTAAGTCTCTTTGTTGATCTTTTTGTCAAACTTTTACACAGCTGAATTCAGCCACCAGACGGATCCATCCCAACAAATCACTGTCCTCAGAACTGGCCCAGTTTCTGAGTTATTCAAGGTGGCCTTTATAGGGCTTGTGTTGATAATGCACTATTAGGTGTCCTCTTCTCTTCTATTGCCCCTGGTTGAATAGAAAATATTGTTATTATTCAGGTCAAGCAATTGCCACACAAAATGGGGTTAACAGTGCAAGTGCCGTGTACAATTTTGTGCAGGGATGTTGCACTCTACTCCATGCACTTTTTAATGGCAAATGAGTAACATACATATATATATTCATGTGCAGAAAAGCAGACCCTCATTCTTTTAAACTTAGACAGCTTTTCAAACCACATGATCTTAAGTGTAGACAGTATTGAGGTGGAACAGCTAACTCATAGTCCCTACCATAGCACAGGGCTGTTCCTGCTGAACAAAGTTTTTCACAACACAGAAAAAGACTTTATTTCCAGGAAAATGTAAAAATGTATGCCTAAATAATGTCCCCTTATAGTGAAATTTTATCACTTCAAGCATAATATACTAGTTCAGATTTATCTATACATATGAGGAACTAAAACTAGCTTATTCTTAAACATAAATGGAAAGGGGACACTTTGGAGTATGATACATTAGCTGTAACCTTATCAATTTATGATGTGATCTTGCTCTCTTTTTTAACCGAGTAGAAAAACCCTTACAGACACTGGTGACTGTAATATAGTGCTTTGGCTGGTAGTGAACAAAATGTAATCTTACAGTATTCCACACTTCACTCAGGAACAGCAAAGCTCTACTGTAATATTCATTCTATCACCTTCCATAATAGGTAAAGATGTGTTTTGGCACAAGATGCCTCTGGTCACTAAATACCTGGCCCTTAGCCCAGAGAAGTACAATTTCTGGCCAAATGTGTTATACACTGTCTGTGACTCAATCATGACGATAATTGCTTGAAACTGCTTCTGCCTGTGCTCAAGCAGCTTGGAGATACAAGTCAAATTTTAATCATAACTAAGCTTTGGATCTTGTCTTGGGTTACCTTGGTGAAATCTCACAGTGTCTCTTGTTACATCAGCAATGGGAAAGTATGCCAGGGGCTGATATTGAGGCACAAGGTTGTTCAATATCATCAGCAATACAGATAGCAAGTGCACCCTTAGACAACCTGTGATGGCACTCAATGCAGGGGAGTGACTGACATGACCCATCCAGCAACTTCAGTAAAGTTGTCTGCACCAGCAAAGCTCCCATAAGGATCAGTAAAGAAAAAACATGCATCTAGAGGAATAATTCCCTGTTCTGCTGTAGTCTGAGGAGTGACTGGCTCAATGACAGATAATGGTGGTGGATGCCAGGTTGAACATGAGCCACCGCTGCACTCTTATTGCAAACACAGCAAATTTCATACTGAGGTATGTTATGAGGATATTGGTCAGCAGATCCAGGGAAGCTATGGTCCTCTTCTACTGGGATGGTAGTGCAGAAGTGGAATAGGTTATCCAGAGAGATTATGAAGTCTTTCTTAGGTGGTTTTCAATGCTGTGTTAGGCAAAGCTACAGGCAACCTCATCTACTTGGTGACACTCCTGCTGTGGGTGGAAGGTCAGACCACAGATTTCAGAGGTCTCTTCCAATGAATGCTTCAATGATACTGTGATTTTGACTATGATACCTTTATTAGATATCACAAAGCACTGGATAATGAGGCCAAACTAAAAACATACTAAAAAAGAGAAACAATCAGACAAAATACACAGCAGTACAGAGCTAAATAAAACTAACACCGGAAATTCTTTCATACTGCAAACAAATCTACCCTCTGGCTGCTGATTGAAAATCTTGATAAAAACAGACAAAAGGAGATAAAATGCCAAGCATAGAGAGATAAAGTTACAAGAAACAAAAGGAAGGATTCTAATAAGTCAAAGTTTATTAAGAATATCAATATTATCACAGCAAACATTTCTTTCATGAAGGTCCTTGCACTAGCTTGAACAGCATCTCTGGAAGTTGAAGGTAGAATAACTCCATTCATTTTCATGCCTTTCTGTATAACACTCAGCGTGTTAATTTGGCATTCAATGTTTCTGTCTTCACATGAATCTGCATAATGGAGTGGAAGACTCAGTCCCTTTGAGGCCTAATCTCTCAACCCCACCTCTGTCTGAAACAGGCAGGAAACTGCACTGATGGCAAAGATGTCTGTAAGGTAAGACATGGTAAGGCAATGGAGGCAGAAAGCAAAGGTTTCTTGCTGAAGCCAGCCTGATATGGCAATCTCCATACACTTCAAGTCATTTAGGTGAGCATGAGCCCCTTTGTCTTGGCACAGTATGCTTGGGGTTTGGTCTACAGATGTGCATGGATAACATGTTCAAAATATCCTCTAGACAGATCCTGAAAGAATCTAAGTGAATATGGAAATGACACAAATGAAAATGCAAAATCAAAATGCAAGTGACTGCCTAGTCTGGTTTCCAGAAGCAGCTAAGGAGATTAAACTCAATTTCCCCATTCTGAACTACATCTATGTATTACTTAAGATTGAAACATCTTTTTCAAAAAGGCAGTAGACATCTAGGATGTCTAGATCCATGAAAGGGAATAGGCTTTGGAGAATCTAGCTTTCAGGCACTTCCTATCCAGCTGAAGTTACAGCCCTAGATTAAAGCTGTGCAGACCTCATTTTATGGCAAACCATGATATGTCTAGTGGGCCAGAGAAAGAAAGGGAGTGTGAGAAGTGGTCCAGAACCTTGTGGCTTTTGGGCACGATGGCCCCTAGAGCAGGGAGCTGCACTGGTAACACAACAATAGAGGCTGAGATCAGCCAGTGGGAGCATTTCCTATGCTCTGATGCTCTGCAGTTACTTGGAAAATTTATGAGTTATACAAGAAAGTTTATGAGTTATACAGGATTAAGGATTTGCATCGCCCCATTGAGTCAGATGTAGACTACGTGAATGGGATGTCTATTCTGCTCTTAGCAGCGTCACATATTACAGAAGCAAGTATGCTAGTACGCTGTGCTGAGTGGTGCTAAAGCTACAGGGATTTCTTTGTAGAGCAGGAGAAATTAAAGTTCCTTTAGTCCTACTGATAAATCTTCCTAAGTCTTAGCTGAGTGACCTGACTGCTGGAGTCAAGCAGAAGAAGGGGTGTAGCACCATCTTATCTCTCTGCTTTGAGTTAGGCAGTGTCTGACAGCACGCACTCAGAAAACCCAGTGCTGTGCTGCTAGACACAGGGGAAAATCTTAGATTATAAATTCTGACAAAATTCAGCCATTAATTCAGTGCCTGGCTTCTCAGCACTGTCAAGAATTAAGCAATTCTGGGTGTGACCGGCAATAGACAGCTTGGTATCTGGGGAATATTTCTGGGAGAAGAAGCTGGAACTTTAGGCAATTCCAGTACTGGAGAGATGCTGAGGAAAAGGAGTGGGAGGCTGAGGATCTAAATTTTGCACAATTGTGTTTTAAATATCAGGACACAGAGGTATTCTTGCGAATATGCCTCTTCAGAGACTTGAAAAGTCCCAAGGAGCTCATCAGTTCTTCTGTTAGAAAATGTTCCTCTCCTGTCATCAGACACATCCTGCCAAAGGATGATGAATCTCTCTCAACAAGGGCTATGGAGCAGGAGGCATGGCTAAGGGCAGTGGCTGTGATGGGGGTCCACAGTGCTGCGAGACCCTGGGCAAGAGGGAGGGCAAGGGACAATTTGGGGAAAGGTGGGGACAGGAGAGAAAGAATAAGAGGAGCTTTCCTGTGAGCTGAACCCAGCAGTGAGGCTCCTTGAAGAGATGGCAGAGAGCTGCAGGCCACTGCACTGTTTTTTAGCAGCTGGTTTGGCAACTGGGTTGATTTCAGCAGTCAGGGGGCTGAACACCCTCATCACAGGCTTGTCTCCCCTGTGGTTATCCCAGATATGAAGAAGACACAGCTGAAACCCTGACTCCACCAGTTTTTGTTCTTTGTAGGTTCTGAACTTTTTTTAAAGGCCATTTTGTAAATGCTGAATGATTTAGGCACATGTGTTTATATCTTCTCTTTTTTTTTATTTTTCCTAAATGAACATTTCAAAAAATCAGTTTAAAAAAACCAAAAAAGAGGACAAAAACAATTGACCAAAAAATGCTTTTTCTGGCAGCTTTTCTTTGTGCTGAACAATTATGCACAAATGATAGTCTCTTGCTACAAAGTGAATAAGTATTCCAGCCAGCATTATACACAGAGTATTTTCCTCAATTTAACGTATATATTTTCACTGTCAACTTGTTGTACCTAATTCTGTTATTTTTTGAAAAGGAAGTTTGATTAAAATCCATTTGTTCACCACAAATCATTTAAAACTGCCAGCCTTAAATAGGTGGTAACTGAGAAATATCACCAAAACAAATTACATCATCTCCTCTGAATTGCTAACTGAGCTTTGAAATTCTTCCTTTCTCCAAGTGGGGTTCAAGGAAAGTGCATGCCAGTCCAAGCTCATTGTGAAGCAAACTCTGAGTTCTGGATATCCCCCCTGAATCTGTATAGATACCATTTTTGTGCAGATCTTCATGGAACAAAAAGTTCAACCTTTTCTAGGTCCCTCAGCAGTGCCACTCTGGAGGGAGCAGTGCTTGATGAACCAGCAGAGAAAAGGCAGGTAGACTGGGAAACCTCTCTAATCTTGCAGAAGACAAGTGTAACGGATTATACTAGCTTCTCCAATTGACTCTCAGCCTGCAGTTCTCAGAAAGTCTTCTCTGTCAATGAACTGAATTGGAGTTGCAATGCCAGGGAGACAAAGGTGAACTTCATTGGTCATCAGTAGAAGATGCCCCATAGTTAGTTCATAGAATGAGAAAAATGTGTAAATACACAAACTTAAAGACAACCTCTGGTGCTTTATGACAAGCAGGGATGGTCTGTGCTGTTACAGCAGTTGCTTTTCTGAGTTTCTATGTAGGAGAAATTCTGACTCTTGCTAATTACCAAATAAATGGGACAGTATTTTACATACTGTACTTACCTGTGTATAATTTGGCATTAGATAGCTACTGAACTGTGTTTATATGAAAATACTCTCTGGGCAATATAATGCTCCGCGTGCATAAACATCATCTGACTGGAATGTTACGCTATACGGGTAAAATTATGGTCTGTTACATAGGAGAATATATCACTTTTATTTTACTTTCATGAATGTAAAATTTCTGATTATTTTCTGTAACTGTTTGAAGAACAGTTATAATGAAATAATTAATAGAAAATTACATTCGTAATAACGTAACACCTATTCATCAATTGATATAACAAAAAGCAGCCAAAAATAATTAACTTAAAGAGAAAGGAAAAACAATTGTATAAAACAAATGATGAAACATCAGGTATAGCATAATAGAATTAAATAATAGCTATTATGCAGCAATTTGAGCTGAAGGTCTGGTTTTTAGGCTACTTCTATTTCTCAGTGGTGCTCATTCTCTCTGAATGCCAAAACCTGCTTGCCTCAAGCAGCACGGCAGCTCTTTCCATTAATTTCCCTTAAGCCTAAGGAATGTCAAAACAAGGTAACCCATATTTAGAAAAATGCTATTAATGTTCAAAGGTGGGATCATCAAATATTACCTGGAAAAGAAGTTGAAAGGGCATTGTTGATAATTTTCTGAAAGCATAAGCTATTGTGAAAGCATTAGACTTCAAAAAGCGTATAAGAATGGATGGCGAAAGAAGTGAAATTTGTTGTGTCATTCTGTAAGTCTATAATAGCTTGGGATTTTGGATTCAATGTATGGTTCTAATTATTCTGTCCCCAGGAAAGACATAGAGGTTGGAGAGGTACTAAGAAAGGTGGGAGACACATAGGCTGTTTTCCAGCCTGGGAGAATTGAAATAGTCAGCTAAGCTGAAATCTTCAGCTTAGGAAAGAGATGATGGGGATGATTTTCATAGAAGTTTCTAAAAATCCTGAATTCTAAGGACAAAATGAGTAGGGCAAGGTATTCACTGCTTTTGTAGTGCAATAACTTATTCACTAGCTTGTGACTGAGGACTTAATTGGTTTCTCATTGAAAGCACCACAGTAATTACATGAAAAAAAAAAAAAAGAGGAAAACCTGTGCAATTAAAATGTTGTAGAATTGCAGCTCTTCTCAATATCTGAGAAAAATGATTCCAGGTAAGTAAAATAAAGATGACACAAAAAATTATATGTAAAACAAGTAAAAAAGAAAAAAAAAAAGGCAAAAATGAGGCATGGAAGAGGTATGGAAGACCTTCTAGGAGCTTTGAGGATTCACCCTAGGACCAGTTGTACAGCTAGAGAATCATAGAATCATAATGGTTGGAAAGGATCTCCAGGATCATGAAGTCCAACCTTCATCCCAACATCTCCCTAACCACTAGACCATAGCCTCAAGTGCTACATCCACTCATTTTTAAACACCTCCAGGGATGGTGACTCCACCACCTCCCTGGGAAATCTGTTCCAGTGCCTAACCACTCTTTTAGTAAAGAATTTCTTCCTAATATCTAATCTAAACCTCCCCGAAGGTCAAGTGAGTCTTGAAATTGATACCTTCAGATCTGCTAGAGTGCAAACATATAATAAAAAACATTATTTATCAGCAGACACCCTCTGTCTGGCTGCTGAAAAGTGGGAAGTCAGCATCAAAGAAAGTGGCGATGATTCAACTGATGTAATTGAACAGCCACATGTAAAAATAACATAATTTGCTTTAGGAAAAATCCTGAAAATTTGAGATCAACACTGGTGACAACTCCCAGGTAAAATAGCCTTACAAATCTGAATAAAATCCTCCTTGTTTTCTTTCTTAAGAGATCTAAAAGACAGATTGTGCTTCTATTTGAGGAGCAAGTTGATTTGTAGAAAGACAGAGATGCTGCAGAAGATACTCTGCAGATGTGACCAAGTCAAAGAAGTTGAGAAAAACATTTACATTTTGTTGTCAGATTCTGAGGGGGATTCACTTCCTGCCAAAACATTTGATGTTTTACTGTATAAAGTTGAAAACCTCATGCAAATGTTTTCAATATAGATTTTAATTCCACTGATAACATTTGTTGTAGAAAGTTGTTTGATATCAGTAGGAATTTCCTCGTTAGGAAAAGATAAGCATTAAAGAAGCACAGTGCACATCTAAATACCCATATCCACTTACTTTTTTTGGAGTGCTCTTTTCACTTTCTTGGAGTGCTCTGAAGTCCCTTATCTCCAGAGCACTCAAGGGTTCCTTTGCTTCCTTCTCTGGAACTGACCTTTCAAGTTCCTTGATCAAGATCTCTCCCTCCGCCAGTGTTTACAGCTCTCTGTCGGCTCATCGTTCAAGTAGGATGTCCTTCACTGGAGTGCTCCCAGGAAGGATGTCTCTACCAGATGAATTCCTTATGCTGTGCAGCAAACAGGAAAGCTCTCATGTATATAGGGAAACACGCTCACAGATCACAGTGTTAGGAGGGGGGATATAAATTCCAGTAATGTCCCTTTTTGAGTCCTGATTTATGCACTTCAGGGTCAGATGACTCACTGTAGCAAGGTGTTCAACCAAGTCTGGATGCTGTCAGGTAGCACTCTACCTCTCTGCTTGTTCACTTGCTCTTGCAAGCCTGTCCTGCGATAGGAAAAAAATTGCTGAAGAACTGAGAAACAAAGCAGTCCCACAAAGGCCTGACAGTACAGCTGAGTCTACATGTTCTTCAATGCTGTAGCAGCTTTACTAACAGCACAGGAGCAGAAGTAATCCCCAGGTAATGTGCCAGCAGGGCTAACTGACCTGGCTCACTGATGTGCCCCATGGCTTCCACTTTGAAGCTCACACTTATCCATCTGCGTGCAAAGCCAGAGTAAACTACCAAGTAGATAGAGCCTAAACATGCTCAGAGAAGCATCACGCTACCTTACACAAGATAGATAATAGGATGAAATGTAGCATTATGTCTGCTTTCATTAAGTTATTGCCTTCTGGCAGAGCACACATTGGCAGGAATCTTGCAGCTCTACCATGAGCTGCAATAGTGGCCACTCATGCCTAGTGGCTTTGTAAGTGCTGCACCTTCAAAGTTATCTAACATGGTTTTGGTTTTGCTCTGTTCACAGCAGGAGGTATAACGGGGTGTTTGCAACTATCTATGGCACATTAGTATCTCGCTCAGAACAGAAACACTTCATTGCTTGCTGGCAGATTTTCCTCCATTTGGCATCCATCCTGTTGTATCACTCTGGGATGAACAACATAAAAGATACATTTATTACAGTTGTACTGGGCAAGGGCAAAGGGAAAATCAATGACATTAAAGATAGCAGGTTTAGTGTTATCTTTGATGCAAAAGGCTCTTTTACCCCAATTTACTTATTTTTTCCTAAAATAATTTAATATAACTCAGGGTTATAATCCTATTGTAAACAATAAAAACTTCATTCAAGTCAATCCTAGCTTGTGCTGCCTCTAAATGAGCTCTTCTGCCTGGAATTCAGGTTGGAAGTTGTCTAAACATGTGAACGTTGTAGTATTTATCCAAGAAGATCTTGTTTTAATAAATACAAGATCTGAACTCAGAATAGACCACTCCTATGCTCATTGGCACATGTCAGAGTCAAAATTTTATTTCTTTTCAAGTTGGAAACTCCTCAGGTTAGTGTGTGTTCACTTGCGCTTTTTTAAAATCAGAGAATAATTATGTCATGTAATCTTTTCTGATTTGGGCTATTATCAAGTCAATTATCAATTTCCGTCTGGCTCTTTTAGTGTCTGCATCAGGAAGAATCACTAAAAAGACAATTTTGATCTCCTATTTGAATTGTTAAAAATGTTAACTTTTATTTGTTTTAACAGCTATTTTTAACTAATAGCAGCCCTTGTTCGACAAGCTTGAGTTATCAGCCCTGTCAAATTGCAGTTGCTTTTGAGGGGAGACTGCTCTGAGCTTAAAGGTGCTTTCAAGAGAAGCCCATGAAAATGGCTACGTCTGATGGAATTACTGGTTTTTTCTCTTTCATTTTCTCCTTTCTTTCAATGACACTCCTCTTGAAAAGCACACGGACCTGTAACTGGGGTGGACCTCAGGGCTGTCATGTCCAGGCCACTGTGGCACCTTGTCATAAAAACACTGAGAGGTAAACATGTTTTATATCACAAGTGAGGGGTGAAATCTACAGGAGAAATGGGAAACCTCAGAAAAGGTTTGAAACACTTTTGACCAGCAGCTGGCCTTATTTTGACTTTTCCTGGTATAAATCAGTAATAATTTCATGGAGACTGGTGGACTTGTTCCAGTATGACACTGGTTTAATTAAGAGCTAGTTTTGAAAGGAGAGTTTGCTTCCTTCTTCCTCTAAAGACTTACATGTTTTAATCATTAAGGATGATGACACAAGAAAGAAAACTCTCTCCATCACCATCAGTGAACACTCCAAACAGAAACAAACCACTCAGAGTCAGATATCATGAAATAAGACAGCCACAAGTTCAGCAGAACTCTTCCCTCGTGCTCCCACAACCTGCCTCTGGCCAAGACACTCCCTACACTCAGTCACTCTCAGCAGTTTTCAGTTATTCAAGTCAGCTGCTTTTTTGCTGTTCTTCCAGGGTGCGAGGCATCCCCCCTGGGAACGTGCCAACTCCCTAAACAAATGCTGCATGAGGGGCCTGGTGAGCAGGAGGAAAGCACCAGAGAACATCCCAAGGCAACAGATATGACATCTAGCAACCACCTTCCCCATGTGTTCTCATCTTTGCTGATTACCGTAATGTCTGTGTATAAATAGTAGCTCTCCCTTTTTATATCTTTCTCCTGCCTGATTCACTCGATGATGCAGCATCAGTGACGTTTGACTTGCTGCCACGGCAATTGCAAAAGGAGGGTTTCATAAACATTGGATTGTGACATCTGAATTGACCAGGCAGGAGGAGGATGGGCAAGCCCTGTGAGAGAGCTGCACCTGAGCCAGCCTTGGCCCCTGTCTCCCGATGAAGGAAATGAGTGCAGGGAAGATGTGATGTTCATATGGAGCAAGAAAAGAGCAAACCAATTGGGAATAATAGGAGAGCAGTGTGTGGGGGCAAGTCTGCTAGGAAAAACTTCTGTTTCAGGGTTGTGAGTCAAAGATAGTCTTGGGAGGGCTGCTAACAGAAAATACTCTAAACATGGCTTTTACTTTCTGTTTTGGAGAAAAATGAAATGGAAGCTGCAGCAGAACTGGAAGCCAGATTAAGCACAAGTAAAAGTTTATTTCAACAGAAACAGAGGGAACGAGAAGTTGAAAAGAAAAGGAAAACGTGAAAGGCTGACCACCAGGCTAAAAGCATGTTTTCTTGCTGTATTGTGAACATGCTTCTACTCTGTGTCCGATGATACCAATTTTTAGCCATGTAGTTGCAACGGGGAAATCTGGAACTGTGTCTAGATAACATGGGGGTGTGCATGGGGAGCCTCTGTGTGTAACATGCGAGACGTGGTGCAATCAGTAGAAAGACCTGCTTGGTATAGGAAGATCAAGGACAAGAAGAAGGACTCAATTTCTCCTCCTTGCTCGATTTGGAGCACTCTGAATATCTTCTGCCTCTCTCCAGCTGTGCACCTGAGCCCATGGTTTTTTGTTCAAAACTGCACACAAAGAGATGGGGAGGCCTCACTTTCAACAAAAGATGAGGAATGCGTGGTGATAGTGTGCTGACACTCAGTGGTTGGGCTACTCAGCCATGATGTGGGAGACTGTATGTCAGTGAGGACACAGTGACTGCTGTTGCCCACCTCCTGGGAAGGCTGAACAGGAGAGGGAGGTTGCCAGGTTGCAGCTTTGCTAGGTATGAGACCATTATTCCTACAGTCTTCCCATATTTCAAGGATACATGTATATTTTATGCGAAGTAACCTTTGAAATACAGAGAAGGCCTTAAAGCAGGGATTTCCCCATTTTTAGGGGAGGAATGTCCTAAATCACTAGCATAGACTAAATCATTCTTTGTTTTCTTTCTGGCTGGGTAAATCAGTTCTTTTTATATACAGCTGAGAGATTCCCAAGGAACACTCACACCTGCCAGACCTGCTTCAGAAGAGTGTCAGTCCAGTAGTTTGGGCTCTGCGGCAGACTGAGGGACACTGGCTCACCTCCTTTTAGACAGAAGTGATGTGGAGGAGGAACACCCCAGCTTCTAAGCTATGCTGTGAGAGCAGAGTTCACTTGCTGTGACATTTTCAAAGAAACTCATAGACACAGGGTGTAAGTACCTGGGCTGCTTCTCACTCTAGGTCACAGATGGCAAAAAGAACATTCAGAATAGAGAGGAATGAGAAAATAGCACAAGTTACACAGGTTTAGAGTTCAGAGGACTCCTGTTCATTTTTGTAATGAACATGTGGAGTCAGTCATCCTTAGCACAACCCTCCAGACTTTACTCTTGTTACACAGAGAGTGTAAAAAAGATAATCTGAAGTGGTCTCTGCACCATTGTTGGTGACCTTCAAGAATTTGTGATAGCTGCAGAAGGAACCAGAATGCTGGGAAAAAACATCTACTTTTTTTTAAAAGGAGCTTAAAAACAAAAAGGAAAGGCAAGAGACAACCCATCAGTCTAACTTAATTTCCTGGATAAAAAAATTTCATTAAAAGTTGAACAAGCTGAATAGTTGAAAAAGCTGAACAATTCATAAATAACAGAGATGAATGTACAAATGCTCCGAGATTACCATTAGCCATCTTATCTTTGTCAATAAAATTTCATGTCAAAGCAGTCACATTTTTATGTGATATGAAACATTTTGTGACCAAGGGAAAAGCAGTAAGAGGGATTTGAAACTGTTTCAAATGACACTCTAATTAGTAACTAAGAGAATATGATTTTTGTCGCTCTTGTATGAGACAGAACTGCTTGAAAAATGCCCTTACAGAGCTGTTGCCAATGGTTCACTGTTAAAAAAAGAAGCTGATATTGAATATTCACTAGGATTTTCCCCTATGTCTGATTCGGTTCAATATTTTTCATTTCTATTTCTATAATTGAATATTGAGTGTGCTCATTAATTTGCAGATAATATGAAGTCTACAGGTACACTGGAGGGCAGGACTGAAATTCAAAATGAATTTTCAAACTGCAGAAGTAATCAGGAAAATGAGAGGGCAAAACTCAAAGGGAGAGTAGCAAGGTACTTTTCTTTTGCAGGACCATTCACCTATACAAGTAAAGGACAGGAAACAATGACAAAATAATAATTTGGGCAAGGATTTGCATTCTGTACTTGTATTACAAGCTGAGCATTTCATGCTGTTGCAAAAAAAAAAAGTGTCTGAAATATAGAGTTGGAAGTAAAATGATGAACTGATCTTTCCATTTCGCTTTGAGATGATGAGATATTGCTGTCCTCAGTTGTGGCACCAGATTTCCAGAGTGATGCATGCCAGCTGGGAAAAACACCAACAGTGATCAAAGGACCAGACAGAATAACCCATGAGGAAGAATAAACATGACCAAGCTAAAGAAGAGAAGTTTGGGGGTAGGAAGCACAAGGAGGAGCAAGTCTTAGAAGCTTGTTTCCAAGAGAAAGGAACTAATCTATTCTTTATGACTATAAAACATACAAGATATAAAGGGCTTAAAATACAGTCCATGAGATTCTGGTTATGTTTTAGGAGACATTTTCTAATAGTAAGAAGAGTCTAACAGTAAAGGCTCGTTTGGAAGAATGTTGAGTCTTCACCGTTAGAGATTTTAATAACTGGTGAGATGACAATGTAACTACCACAAATATAGCTGTTTCTCTCTTGGGGCAGATGATGCCTAGAAGATTTCCATCCCTTATGACTCTGTTAATTATGATGCAGACTTTTCAGCCTGCTTTTCTTCATTACCAAACCACTTCAAAAAACAGGAGATAAAGTTTGAATGAATGTAAAGCTATTTTAGGCAGCTTTTCATTTGTTTCTTTTCTTCCTTCCAGCATACAAGGGTATATCTAGCTTTCTAGATAATGCAATGGCTGAGGGGGCATTCCAGTAGCTAGAGAGGATAGGACTTTCTGACAATCTTAATTTGAGTTAAGATCAAGATATAACCCTTGCCAAATCATCTGCATGGAGAGTTAATATATAACCACACCACACAGGCACAGCAGTGGCTGGAACTGCAGTAGTTAGTGCAAGACAGCTGCCTGTGAAACTGCACAGAAGTGGGAGGACTATAAATACAGGTTCTGCCACCTTGTAAGCTTATTTTGGTGTCATCTCATAAGATAACTTGGACAGAAACTGTTGCAAGAAACACGAATGTTCTGTTCATCTGGGTCTTCTTCAACGGTTGCTAAAGTTATCATATGTGCTCATTCAACTCTTGTTGGGAATATGGATCTTATCTTAAAGCAAAACAGAGAAGTCCTGCTCTTTTACACCTCTGACCATAAGACCAGAGTCCAGGTCTCCGTATGTGATAGCCTCATTTAAACAAGAGCTGAGCCACAGCCAAAACCCAAGATTCAGATTTCTCTGTTACGGTCCTTTGACTCATAATAAGTGAACTATTAATATATACTCATGCATATACTACCACAATGATATTCACAATCACTTTGTATTGTATAAAAAGGTACAGTTGGTCAAACCAGAAGTCCATACTAGACCAACTCCCCAAATAAAATCTGATAAACACAGCAGTCAGTGAGGACTTTGACACTGACTAAAAAGGCCTTGTATTCAGACCCTGAGGATTTTTTTAAAAAGTTCTCTTTCAAGTATTCTATGTTTCATGTATTTCACCTGTATCCATCTGAAGGAGAAATTTCTAACGTAAATTAAGAAGTCGTTTTTGAAAAATCTTGTTTTGCATATTTATCTTATTCATGTTTGCTTAGCATTGTGAAAGAAATACTGTCAATACAACTTCCATCTTCTTTCTCTGTATAGATTTTTGCTAGTACAAACACAGCAAGAACACAATGTGGTTTTTCTCCTTCATTCTGGAGTTACATGACCATTAGTATACCATGCAGTACACTGACTGTGCTCCAGCATGCTTGAAGAAATTGCAGCCGTGCTATTGTAGGGGATGGGAGAGCATTTGACATTCCATACCATCCTCTAATAGCAATCACAAAATCCTGCTCAAGATACTTACTCTTGGTGGAATAAAAGAGGAATTTTTCCCAGGTCTTCCATTGTGTTAGGTCTACTGAATGTCAGGCTAGCTTCCTAAAAATAGGGCACTATTTCCTTCAAGACTGTAGCTATTCAGTCTGGTCCATGAAAAGTAACTCGGAAACCCACCACTTTGACAGATAAGATCTGTGCTTTGACTCTCAAAAGCTATGGCTTAATTTTCTGAACATTGGGAGTCATTACGACTAGTGCTGGCAATTCCTATTAATCTCTTACAGTCACACATAAACACATGTAATATTTTTGTCCTTTAATTCAAAGAAAAGCACTGTGGTCACCATATGCTCTCCTTCAACATGGGATTAAAGGATTTTATGATCATTAATATTGCATCAAGGTTCTGACACTTCTTTTTATTGAACTAGGGTTGATTTAGTCCATAGACTTCATATAATTGCACCTCTACAAGGACTACTGAGATTAATTTGCCATTAGGAAGACTATCTGGGCACAAAATTGGAAAATAAGCAAATAGATAAATTGGAAACACAGTTCTTAAAGTGAAGTGCTTCACAGTATGTAGTGTGTGCAACCATGGAAAATGATGACAGAACTAAACACAGGAATGGACGTAAGGAGAGCAGATAAATGCTTTATCCACCAGACTATTTTCCCTGAAAAACAGTTATGATCACTGCTTTTTCTTGTTGCTAACCAAGTGAGAAACTAATTTGCAGTGAATTTTGGTGTACATACATCAGCTGATGCTCTGTGCTATTGGTCTTGTGTACAGTGTACCAATTAAGGCTGAGACCCTGACCCAGAAAAGCCAGGACATCCAGACATGGATGCCTTGACAGGTCGCCTCCAGTCTCTGTCTTGTGACATTGTCCATGGAAAGAGAACTGTGTCATCTTGTATCCTCTGTGAATGTAATGAAGGCAGCAGAAAGTGATCCTCAAACATTACACAACAGGAAAAAGCTGAGTTGAAGTGCTTAAGATAGCCTAGCAGAAGTCACGCAGCTTTCTTTGAAAGGCTTAGAGTCCTCCTTCCTGGAAAAGCAGAGATTATTCAAGAACATTAACAAGTGTGTTGCTTTGCTGTGGTGACCTAAGGATTCAAATGAAGATTTGTACAGAGAGCTAGTATCTTTCATCACAGCACTGGATATAGCTGGAAAAATAGATAAGTTTTTGTATACGCAGGCTCTTCCTCAGATCTAAAATACAAGCCAGACAGAGCATAAAAATCTTCTGTATTTGTCTGGTCATGCAGAGGGGTAATGTGAGCCTTACCAGTTAAAACTATATGCTCAAAGTTGGTTTTAGTTAATAAAAATTTTACCTTGAAGAAAATACTCTACTTTCCCAAGAGAACTAGGCAGTGATATATACATGCAGCTAATGTTTGAGACTGGCAGATTCAAGTTTTATATCCATTAGGAGAGATGGTAACAGAAGCAGCTCTTTGAACAAGTAATTGTTGTAAAGGCTGTTGCATAGAATAGTATGCAGTAATTTGGTTTGGAAACATTCCACAAATGTGGGTAAAGCTTCACTGTATCTTATAGACTGGCTTTTATAACAGTCTTTTTTGATAAATTTGTTATGTGATATAGGTTGATTGCAGTGCTTTCTGAAGATGAACCATCCAGAGGAGAATTGTGGACGTTAGTTCAGTTACTCAGATCACCTCTGATTTCTTGTAAGGGAGATGAAGACCAGCCCAAGGATTACAGTACCATGCTGTTCCTGATTGCCGCCAGGCCTAGTCCTGAGTCCCACAGCTATGGCCCACCAGCTGAACATGGGTTTGACCCATGAATTCTTGCTAAACTTGTCACTCCTTGAGGATTGTTCTTCCCCCAGCTGAAGTCTGGTGCCCTTGTTTGAGCACATCTGGATTACAGCAACTGGATAATAACAAGGAAGGTTCAATCTGCAGATTATTTCTGGGTGCCAGCCAAAACTTCAAATGATATAGGTATTTGGCCAGATTCTCATTTGCATTCATGTCCTTTTATTCTGCTGTCATTTCACTTTATATTGTTGGTAATGTAAATGAGAATCAGGCCCTTGGCCATTATAAATCTATGGAATACATCAAAACATGGAGAATGGTAACTGGAGGCCTTGGCAATTAGTGTTGAGTCTGTAATCTGTTTCTTTGTTCATACATCACAGTGTGTGATTCTTCAGATCCTGTCCAACTAACACCTCAGCCAAGCATTTAACTTGACACAAGTTTGTATTTGGGTTCCAAAATCTGCTGAGTTTTAGTGTGACTCTTCTGCAGACACTCTTTCATCTCAATTCTATTATTTCTTCTTCCAAAATTATCTAAACCTGGAGTTTATCCACATAACAGATTTCATTTATATACATTGTGCTGACTCCCTCTCCCCCAGAGCCCTAAATACACAGGTCTGAATTAACAACTAGCATAATTAAAAGTTCTTGCTTTAATTACTCTAACCTTGTGAACATGCAATGTGGATCTTTCCACTCTCTTTTTAATATATTATCTTTGTATTTTCAACACTTTTGAAGACACTGGAGTCCACGGGATAGTACAAGAGATTCTCTTACCACAGTTGGAAAGAGTAGGTTTTTTCATCTTAGAGAAAAACAGGTCTTTGGGACATAATGCCATCAAATCCAAAGGGATTATAATACAATTTAAATTAAAGCTGTCCTGTCCTCTTAACCATACACCAGGAAAACACCTGATGTGTTTTAGCATTGTATTTCAGTCCAGTATCACCTTGATTTTGTTCTCATTAGTTTTTACATACTATTATATTATGCTGAAAATTAAAAGCCATATTGTTCCCCATCTTCAGCACCTCTCTAGGGTCAGCATAGGAGACTGCTACTTGCTCTTCTAGTGATAGGTGTGCCCAAGCACAATTCAGAGCAGCTGGCAGGCTGTTCCATTTGTTCTCATATGTCCCTGACACAACCACGGACAGTTTGCTGGTGCCTGTGGTGCTCTGGCAGCTCACCCTATTCGCTCTTAACCACTAAAATGACTCCATGGCACAATCAAGGAAAAATAATGTAAGAATGAGCTAAGACAATTTTATATTTATTAAGGACTTTTTACAATGGGGAGTACAACCCTTGCCTTTCTGTATATGTTGGAAAGGGGCAGGAGATCTTCTAAAGCAGGAAGATTTTGGCTGTTCAGATATGAGGCTCCAGATACCTAGCGAAGCAGTCATCTGCAGCTCTCTCTGCCACGTATCTCAGTGCTGCAATGCTCAGATCACCTGGGTTGTGTTGGCATTGCTCTTACTTCTGCAACTGGCATTTTTTGAGTCCCAAACTGTGGATTCCTCCCTACCCAAATGGAAGGACTGCACAGTGGCTACCATGACTCATACAGTGTGTCCTCTGGTGTTTAAACCCCCTAATGCGGTCCTGACCAGCAGTTGCACTTCATATTCATTCCTGCTATGAATATAATGCGATTCTTGGGCAGGGCAAATCATAATCCAGATGGCATACGCTAGCATACATCCTTCTGGATCACCCTAACCACGTGCTTCCTAGTACAACCACATGCTTGCTAGTACACAGCTCTCCCCACATCAGTTTGTCTTGGAAAGCTTCATACCTGGTGCTGGTGAATATCTGATTACAAGCCAAAATGCTGTGGCTCCTAAAGGCAGGCTTGTGTGCTTCGAGGAGGCAGGAACTTGTTGTTACAGACAGGAGAGAGTGGTGGAAGAAGATTTTGGGGAGCTTACACTTGCAGTGCATGTGAATGAAGTCTTTGCTGGGATTCAGGTAGCCAAGCCTCAAGTGCGCAGAGTTCAACAGCATTTGGATCTAGGGCTGAACCCCATCGGAATCAAAGGCAATCTTTGCTGTCTTTTGAGTTTTTAAGCCTTTGGATCACTTCTCTGTGTTAACACTTACCCATCTCCTCACACAAGGAAGATTTTCTTTTTTTGCAGCTCCTCTTTGCTGCCAGATGAAAACAAATTGGATTTATGGCTCTCACTAAGGGTCATAGAGAAGCCAAGTTATTAAAAAAAGAAAATCAGGATAATTTTGCACAAAGAAATGTTTTTAATTAAAAAAATGTTTTGAAGTATTGCATAAATACTCACTAATTGTTGCTCCAACAATTATTTGATATTGTATCTGTATGGAAGTTACTTGCTGTTGCTTCAACTCTATGGTAGGTTATTTGCTCTAGGCTCTTTCTTTTTCTTTTTCTTTTTTTTTTTTCCCCTCTTTTTATTAGAAGGAGCGAATTAAACTACCCCAAGAAGAGGAATTTTTCTATTTCCTGTTAATTTTCTTCTTCCTTTTCTCTCTCTCTTTTTTTTTTTTCCTTTAGGACAGAGGTTTCTAATGATCACATTTAGCCCTGTATGTCCTCCCACCTTCTCCCTTATAAAGCTCCTGCCAATAAAACTATTTTGTAACCCCAAATAATAACTCATCATGAAAAAAGTCAGAGCAGAAGTTGTGATATCACTACCTTCCTTGATTTGGACCATGGTTTCCTATGTGTAACACTTTTTCTCTCAGAAGACACATCAGAAGCTCACACTACTCTGGGGAGAGCTGACTGCTTCACACTGCAGCTTGAAGGAAACGCAAAATGGTGATATGTGGTAAAGCATTCTTGATTCTTCCCCTCTGCTCAGAGGCTAAAGCAGATAAACATAACATCTTCTATAGCCCCTGCTTGTCCTCAGAAGCAACATTCCTAAGGAAATTTACAGACTCATGCCCTACATTGTATGCTCAGGGCTAATTGCATGGAGTTTTTATCCCTATCAGGAAAAAAAGCAAATTTCAAAGCTGGGAATCCCAAGAGTAGTATCACACAATGGAAGAAATGGATGGGTTTGCTAGCATGCAGATTGACCTTTAAACTTTGAAGTGTCCTCTAAAACACTCACATTTATTTTTGACCTACAGGTGTGTTCACATATGGAGAATGCTATAAGGGGACATAGGGAGCAGATACTTGAGGAAAGCGTCCAGCTGCATTTAAACACTTTTAAAATTGAAAATTGACTGAATGGCTCCAAAGCATTTTAAAAATCAGGCAACTGGACACATTTATGTTTCTTCCTTCACCTAGTTCAATGCAAGTGATGTTTGTTTTATTTTTTACTGGGAACTTCTAATCTCTGTAAGATGTATATGCATTCTTTCATTAGAGGTGCCCTCACATGATGGACAAGGGGCATAAACTGACTGAGGTCTCCAGCAACTTATTTGGGCCTGTGCCTGTCTGAAAGGCTGAACAAATTCCAAGAGTTCTGCATGGCCTTTGCCTGAGAGTGGAGATGACTACCATGTCCCTGCAGAGTCCTTTCAATGGTACAACCTTGTGAGTGAGATAATTTTCCCTTTTCATCTAGCACAGAGTAGCTCCTCCAGAGAAGAAAGAAGATTTAGCAAATCAGGAGGGTTTGCTTTTTTGTTGTTGTTTTTAGAAGTGAACTTGAATTTTACACAAATCAAATCTTCCTGCACTTCTGTACTGTATCTCTCTGGGTTCTAATTTACTGGAAATTTATCATCATTTCTATTCCTTGGCTAGTTTAAAATTTTATCTCAAGTGCAAAGATGACTCCTGTTCCCAACAACTGCCCTTGAGCCAAACAGTTGAGCCATTGTCAAGATGAAGATGGGTGCAAGACACTCATCACAAAACAGCCCCACAAGAACCTAAACCAGGGGTTTAGGTTTCAGCGCTGGTCCCTAGCACAAATCTTTCCGAGTGCTATATACATGTCTGATCCGAGCTGATTAAAATAAGTAAACATGGTGCTCATCTGAAAGAAGAAGGGAAAGGATACTTACTTTCAGTATGGATTTGTCAAACTGTTCCAAATGAATTAAGATTGGTTTGGTAGCAGGCTTTATGGAAAGAAAACATAAGCGGTGAATATGAAACATCTTGCTTTTTAAACAAAGCTCCCCTGTATTGCCAAGCAAGCTGGAGAAACTAGGTCTGGGCGAAATGCAAGTATCTCTTTAGATAAAACTCTGTACGCAAAAAATGACTGGCAACATCTTGCTGTCAACGTGCACTCTGTGAGCCTCCAAATCTTTTTATTTCATGGATTTGGGACTATTCAGCATTTTCATAGGCTATTGTACTCTGTGTGGAAGTCACCTACTGAATTTGTAATTTATTAATAGTAACCATATTGTTGCATAAACAGCTGTCAACCAGCAAACAGCTGTGTTGCTGGCTGGGAGGCAATTCTGCTGTGTTGAAGGGTCTGTCCCACATGTGTTGGCATAAGTGCAGAGGAGTCCCTGAGGTGTAAATTCTCTCTGGGAGAGTCTGGCAGCAACAAACTTCATGAAAATGGCTTATAAATTCACAGTTCCTGGAACATTTTCAATCCTGCTCTCTCCTACTGGTTCTATTTTATTTTTCTCTTCCAAAGATTCTTTCTTTCACCACACTGGTGTCCTTCAACTTTACATCCTGAAACCTTTTGTCCTTCTGAAGACACTTTTTGCTCCCATCATGTATTATACCTTTTCCTCAGAATATAAATTTTCTTCCACTTTGTCACTCCCTGTGTTAAGCACTATCTAAATTACATAGTAATTTTGGCTTAGTTTTTCTTTTTCTTTTTTTTTCTTTTCCCTTTTCACTATTATTTGTTGCTTTTTGTTCAGACTTCTGAAATAGCTGACAAAATTATTTTTCCTGTGGGCTTTTCCTGCTGGCATAAGGCAGAAATATCCTGATAGTGTCAGTCTGCCCTCTAAGAGGTAAAGTTTTGTACATAATTTGTTAGCAAAAATTTTAAAGAGATAGGACTAGACTTTCATGAAGATTTAGCCATTGCATTAACATTTAAATGTAGGTGTCCCATTACATTTAAGGTGGGCGAGACACAGTAAAGGCTGTTTCAGTGATTTCTACATATGCATTAGGGAATTTCCAAGATGAAAAATGAGAGTACAGAAGTCTAATTGATTTTGAAGGATATTGTTGGAATGGCTAGCATGAAACATACTTAATTCCAGAATTCAACCTTGCTTGCTTTCCACTGTCTTCTCAGTCCACTGCTGGGGCCTCTCACTTACAAGGAATATGATATGAGCAGCTAAGTCCTGCCACAAACAATCAGACCCCACCTGGCATACTGCATCCGCCTCTGGAGCCCCCAACACAAAAATGACATGGACCAGAGGAGGGCCATGAAGATGATGAGAGGGCTGGAACACCTCTCCTACAAGGACAGGCTGAGAGAGT
>JAVSBS010011106.1:34242-56188 GCA_033124195.1 Coracias cyanogaster
TTCAGTATGCTGTGATACGTGCAGCTTTCTCCATCCCACACACACCGGACAAGAGCCCAACGCAGGGTAAGTCAGGTTGGGAAGCATGTGCTTAGATCTCGATGGCATCAAGGTCATGGCTGGCAGAATGGCTTTCTAAGATTTCTACCCACCAGAAGCTTCTCTTGAAGAAGATAAGGAACATAAGGAGAAAATTCTTTGCTGTGAGGGTGCCAAAGCCTTGGAAGAGGCTGCCCAGAGAGGTTGTGGAGTCTCCTTCTCTGGAGAGATTCCAAACCCACCTGGATGCGATCCTGGGCAATCTGCTCTGGGTGACCTGCTGGAGCAGGGGGGATTGGACAAGGTATCTCCAGAGGTTCCTTCCAACCCCCACCACTCTGGGATTCTGCAAAGCAACAGAAGCAATCCACCTTGCTGAGTGATTGTCCTCCTGAGCACTAGGCATCCCACAACAGAGCAGAAACAGCTCATAAAAGACAAAGGAAAGACGGAGGAGAGAGGAGCGAGATGAAAACATGACAGTGACACCTTCAGCTTTGTTTCCATCTTGTTGCCAACTTCAAAACAAAGCCCAAGGATAAAGTTTTGCCTGGAGATTCCAACAGAAAACCTGCTCCAGTCAACATCTCGTGCTTTGAGGTCGCTAAGTGTCCTGCAGGCAACTGTGGCCCAGAGTGCCATGGGATGCTGGATTATCACTCCTGCAAGGTGCCTTTCATTCCCCCCCGACACACCTGAACTCAAAAATGTTTCTCCTCTGTGACAATCAAGACATTTTATGAAACAAATGGAAGTTTACTTTGCATTGCTCCTTTTCAGGAAACTGCATCTCAAACAACTTCACAGAATTAAGATAAAACACCGCTCAGAAAGAGAAAAATTAAACAGCACAGGCTGGGGGGGGGAAAAAAAGAGATCTTAGATCTAAGAGATTTTTCACAGAGCAGGAAGACTTGTCATGTGGTAAACAGTAGAAACCGGGAACTGGGGCATTTGTGATTTATCTGTTCTTCCACAGCCTTCCCATGTGACTAGGGGTAAAAGAATGACAATCCTATCCATAAGCAGCTAAAAATACAGCACAATTGCAATGTGTTTCGACGGGAGCTCATTTTATCCTTTATCCTAAAGATACTTCAGCCTCATCACATGTAAAACAGCATTAGCATCTAGCTGTGCCAAAAGAGCATTTCAATTAATGCCCTCAGATGGAAAGGAATTGCTGTAAAGTCTTAGATATCCACCCGCACTGAGCAATGTGGAAGTCGGAAGAGATAACAAGCCAGAAGATTTCAAATCACTGTTTGCATCCATCACATAACTACACGCTGAAATCCACAGAGCCTACAGAGAGACTGGCGTGTTGGCAAGAAAAAATGGTCATTTCTAAATTTAGCAGACACTTCAATTATTGTGTGATGCTTCAAAGGCAAGAGAAATACAAAGTGGAGTTTGTAGGACGATCATTTAAAGTTACATGAGAGCTCCGCTCACTGAGCAAAGTCTTTTCTTAATTCCCTTCCTGTTTGGACAATTTGATCCACTTCTTTTTTTTCCACTGCGACCGCAAGGGCCTGTCCTGCAGTGAATGGATAGGCTTTTTTCTGGGATAACTTCCAGGTTAAAGAGAAAGGATTTACACTTGAATGAAACATAGGCTCTGTATTTGGACAATTTGTTTTGAAAACTTGGGAAGGAAGCAAAGCCTCCTTCATTTAAAAAGGGACTCAATTAACATTCTCCAACAAGTCTTCCTAGCGAAAGAACAGTACTTGCTGGGGGACATGTGATTTGAGACTTGTTCTCCTTGCTCACAATGTCCCTTTCTGAAACGCAGGCCACTGTATTTGGGAGACACGAGGATCTCTGCACAGCTTTCCAAAGGACAGCCAGTCACAGTCAAGGCCTTGACTCCAGACATGAGATGTTCTATGACTTCAGCTCAGGAAGCTTAGTTAAGATCTAAAGTGACGTGTCACTCTGTGAGCACTGGGGATCCCTCTACACGGACAGCTCAACCACACTCAGCCCCAACCACACGATCAATCCTCCCCGAGAATCACAGAATTGCCTACAGGGGAAAAGACCTTTAAGATCATCAAGTTTAAGCTCAGAAGCCTCAAAAATCTCACCGCCTTGTGTTCTCGAAAACATACAGCATTGCACATCTGGTTTGGGGTTTAAAACATTTTTTAAAGACACTAATGACCAACCAAGCAGGTGTTTTCCTTTTGACTTATAAGCTACTGGGTGTGGGTTTGATCTGCAGCAGGTAGCAGCCAGCCAGGACCACTGTAATGGTTATTTTGGTTCTAAAAAACAATCCTGAACGTGCTGGGCATGTCTAGATATTGCCCACACAGAAGAAGGGAAACAAGCTACGCCATTGTTTTCTTCCCCAGCTAAAGGGAGAAGAAGGCCACTGACAATTTAATATCACTTCTCTTTCTGAACTCCCTTCTCAACTGCTTATGACAGACCATTCTTCACTCTTTAATAAGTACAGGTCGAAGCCTGGCCTGACGCAGAGTTGATGATGGATTGAGTGTGACAGTTTACTCAATACAGAGCAGACTGGGAGGGGAGATAAAGGTATTATCAGTGCATTCTGGTACAGAAAGCATGAGACCTCCCCCTCATTTAACACTCTGAGGAGACCATCTATAGCAGACCAGTCTCATTCCTTTCTTCTCAAATTGAAATCTGACCCAGCCATGTGGTGACAGAAGGGACCGGTTACCTGTAGCTACTCCCCGTCAGTGCCTCAGCTCTGCGTAGGGGAAACAAGGACACGGAGTCTCTCCAGAGCCTGTCCCAGTAATTGAGATGCTGGGATGCGAACGACCCTTTGAAAAAAATGCAGTTTTCCCTGATGACTGCGCTTTTAGTCCAGGCATTAAATCAGGTGTGGATAACTAGAAAAACTCTTCTGTACTCAGCAGCTATTCTCTAGTTCATCCAAAATAAATTTGGGAGTTTGTCTACACTGCAACAGGCCCAAACAGCTACCCTGCAACCTCTTCCCTTCATTCAAAATAAAAGTGATTTAAGGGTTTTGTCATTTAATAAGATTTTCCACAGGAAAGTCAGCATGCTTGAAATTCGCACCCCGCTTTAGAAGGGAATAGTTTCCTCACATGGACAAGAGCCAAACTCTTAACCCTCGCTGGCCACAAACCCACAGATGTCAAGACGGAAAGGATCAGAGAATCCTCCAAAGCTCCCTATAAATGCATCACAAGGTACTTTGCACAGCTGGTAAAGGAGCTGCTCGGTGATAAACACACTTAACAGAGTTTACATTTGCTTCAGACACTTTAAGAGGCCTACTGCTGTCTTTTCTGCCTGGTACAGACAGACACTGGACAGCATGAGAAGCTGAAGATGCTTTTTCAATGAGGTAAGCATGCTATAAATGAAAAGCCCTGCACACCTCACTCAAGGTATAGGGCCAAAAGTTGAGCTTAACTGAAGCCTTGTGTCAAAACCCTCCATCGACCCCAAAGGAATCCACAAAACACTTGGACAGGATGTGTTTCACATAGTTATTCGCCCATTGTAGAATCATAGAATGGGTTGGAAGGGACCTCAACGATCACCTAGTTCCAACTCCCCTGCCACGGGCAGGGACATCTCCCACTAGACCAGGTTGCTCCAAGCCCCATCCAACCTGGTCTTGAACACATCCAGTGTTGGGGCATCTACAACCACCCTGGGCAACCTGTGCCAGTGTCTCACCACCCTCACAGTGAAAAACTTTTTCCTTACATCCAAACTAAATCTCCCCTCCTCCAGTTCTATCACTACAAGCCCTTGTAAAAAGTCCTTCCCCAGCTTTCTTGTAGGCCCCCTCCAGATACTGGAGGGCTGTAATGAGGTCTCCCCCTTCTCTTCTTCAGAAGACCGCTTTTAAAAGTGAAATTGCGTGGCTAATGTGGGCAAAGTCTGAAACTCTCCGCTCTGGGACTCAAATGTTAACGTAAATGTTGCAGACATACAGAGCTTCTGCCTCAGAAAGCTCCTCAAAATGAAGCGACGGGGACACCGGACCGTATTTACACCACTGCTCCACCACGCACCTTCTCATGTCCATTTGTCACCAAGCGCATCTTCCCCACCCTGCTCCAAAGCAGATTAAGCTTAATAAACTTATGTAGTTGTGAAGTGTACTGCCTATTATCCAATTAGACAGCTAACGAGATCTGAGTAACAGCACGTAGGCACAGATAACTGCTGGCCGATTGCTGGTACAGATTAGCCACGTTCGTTATTTTTCCAGCCCTTGCAGAAAAAGGGTTGAGATTCGTTCAAAGGCTGCCCTGAAGACTGGATTCGGGTAATTGCTTAATTTTGTTTGGGATCCACAAACACATCACATTTGTTTCCTCTTGATCTCCTGGAGCTGTCATATCGCAACTGTCCTGTTATGAAACTCTCCTGATAAATCTGGCGTGGCTTGTGCATTTAAACTTTCAGCGTGGATGGGGGCAGATGTCAGCACCTTTAAAGGCCCTTCTAGCTTCAAAACTCTGTGGAACAATATGGGATTCATGAATCAGCATGAAAAAAAAAGAAGTCTGCCTGTACGGAAGTGATAAAGGATATTCAGAAATGCAATCTTTATTAGCTCCGACACTGTTGCGTATGACATTCCCACAAGATCCAGCTAAGAAAACACAAACTAGATGTAATCACCAGAAAATGGCTGCTTGGCAACATAGTTCTGGAGCACAATTATCAAGGGTTTTCTATCTAACTGGGAGGGCACTGGAAAGCGGGTCCAACCAGGCATAAGAGCTGTGCAATATTTTCATTACCAGTTTGGATGATAGACTGGAATGTATGGCCATAAACCCAAGAGATGACTCAGCTAGGAGGATTTGGAGGCACTATGGCACACAGGTTTAGGCTTCCAAATGATCGCGACACACTGGTCCAGTATCAACAAGAGGAAGTACTTCAGAAAGAGAAGTCACAGGTACAAATGTAAAAATGGGGAGCAACTTCTGTACAGCAAGACTCCAGAAAAGGCTCTGGAGGGTCACGGTGTAATTGTGAAGTTCAACAATGTCCCACAGCTGCATAATGTCAACAATATCCTACAGCTGGAGCAGCTCCAGAGGAGGGCCACTAAGATGATTTGAGGCCTGGAACACCTCTCCTACAAGGACAGGCTGAGAGAGTTGGGGTTGTTCAGCCTGGAGAAGAGAAGGCTCCAGGGAGACCTTATTGTGACCTTCCAGTAACTGAAGGGGGCCTAAAGAAAGCTGGGAGGGACTTTTTGTAAGGTCTTGTAGTGATAGGATGAGGAGTAATAGATTCAAACTGAAAGAGGGTAGATTTAGATTAGATACAAGGAAGAAATTCTTCACTGTGAGAGTGAAGAGAAAGTGCAACAGGTTGCCCAGGGAAGTTGTGGATGCTTCATCACTGGATGTGTTCAAGACCAGGCTGGATGGAGCTTTGAGAACCTGGTTTAGTGGAAGGTGTCCCTGCCCATGGCTGGGGCATTGGAACTAGATGATCTTTAACAGTTCTTCCAACCCCAACCATTCTATAATTCTATGATATCAAATTAGGTGCCTAAATACTTTCTTCCAAAGATCAAAACTTTAGTCTCCCTTTGTAGCTGTAAGTGAATGACTTGACTTATTGACATCATTTCCATTTCTGTAAGCATGTAGGCAAGTGGAAGGAGCATTAGGTTTCCTAAATAATCATTAGATGTATAAATGTCTGCTTTCTCTATCTTTTGTCCAATCTCCTCATTTCAGAAAACATTCTTCTATCTTCCTGAAATAGTCCATAAATATGAGGTTCCAGACACCCAGTTCTGATAAAGTTCTTCAACTTTGTATGAGATGTTCAGCTATTTTGGAAACCAGAAAGTGAGGTATTGTGATTTTGTATTTGTCCTAACGAAATAATTTTTTTCCTGAATAGTCACCAGTCTGCCTGGATGCCTTTTCCTTTCTCCACATAACCCAGGGAACAACGGCTGTCCCTCACACTTCTAGTTCTGGCTATATTTTACTCCTTTGAGGACAGATTTGTAACTTTCCTCCCTGTGTTCAAGTAAAGAAAAAGTCGAATCTAGTAGAGCTAAAGCTCATCACAAATTTGGTACATATTTCATAGTTTCTTTTACTCCGTATGTAGTCTTCAGTTTAACCTTGGGGAAGTTACTTACCTTTGGGGACACTCTCTTTTTATTAAATTTATTTGAAATTGGCAACGGATTAAAAATTGATAGATAGATAGATAGGGAGTGTGATAGTATCAGCTTTTTTCTCTTAGGAAACTGCACTTAGAAACAGCATAGCCAATGGAAATGGAGAGAAGTAATCTAGTTCGTTTTTTCCAGTACTTGTTCTGTTGCAGACAGCTAGCAATGGCTGCATATTGTTTGAAAAGTCTTTTATTTTATAAAAGCATGTCATGTATATGGTGAACAAAATTATATGTTAACATACTTGTATGTCATTTTCTGTTCTCTTTTAAAAAAAATCTCAAAGCCCAGTGTGTACTTAAAATTATTGAATAAAAAAAAAATAACAAAGCAAAACATGAGTGGACAGAAAACAACGTAAAGAGAGTTTAAAGAAAAGTTTCTTATAATTTTGATAGGATTTTCTAATAACTAGGAAGGCAGGAAATAACTTGAGACAGAGCTCTCTCCTTCTGTGCCTGACTCCTCCCAGGGTTTGAATCCCTCATAACATCTCTGGAGCTCACCCATATGAGAAACATCTGCAGTTTAACTGTGCAAATGCTGCACTCTCTCTAGCTGGGAAGTGGGTTTTCATTAACTGCTGGAGGAAAAGGAAAGAGAAAAATCACTATTTTAACTACTGTAATTAAAAGTCAATATGGGGAAATATTATAGAAGAATAGCTTAACTCATGGAATATTTAATTGCCTTTCATGATGATTATAGGCAAGGTACACTCTGACAGTTTTTAAAATGTTCGGTATACAGAACATTAGTGGGCAAGTATGAGCAGGCTGTGCCTTGTTTAAGACACTTAGGAATGCAGAAGATGGCAATGAAAACCTAACTCACAAATTCCATGGTTTCACAGCTTGCCTTATAATTAACACTTAAATAAAGTTAGAGGCACTTTAACAGTGCTTGCCCCAAAAAAGGCTTTATTATTAAGGAAAGGCTGTTCTACAACATGGCTGGTTAATAATGCACTGCAAGGCAGACCAAAAAACAGTACCTGGAGTCTAAAATTGTAGGTTGCCCTAAAAGCAGAGGTATCATATCTTCAATATTTTTAGTGAAACAGAAGTGTGTGTTACCTGCTCTGTAGAACACGCACTTGTTGGGGTTGTACAACAGTAGTTCTTTGTGAAGATTCAGACAATTTTAGCTAGACGTAGGTAGGGATTTAGAGGGCTAGATGCTTAAATAGGACTTACTTGGGCTTCCTCAACAATTTTAAAAGCATGTGCCTATAATATTTCTTCTTAAGGAAGTTGTCTGAAACAAGGTATTGAAATGCTGAAATGGTCCCCTAAAATATATTGTTTTGATGGATTAAGCAAGAAATAACTGTTGTCAGTGAGCTCCTGTGAAATTACTATACCAATTGTGTTTTTTATGAGAGAGTCTGGAAACAGGCAGATGAAGACTCTGAGAAATGGTCCACTGTTTAAAAAATGTGGAAGTATAGAAAAGAGGGATGTTGGACATCTTATGCACCTTGTGTCCTCTCTAGGGATGCAAGACTCCTATTTTCTTCTTGAATGCAACTGACATGTTCAGTCAATTCCATTTATTTATCATCAATAAGAAAACTTTCAAATTACGGTATTTATTTCTATACTTAAAGTTTTAATAAAACCTATTTATAGTCTACAGCGAGAAATCCACCTCTAAATTCATAAGCCCTGTAGGTTTTCTCTTCTATAAATAGTGTGCTGGTGGCTCACAGAATTTGCTAATACAATTCTATATCCTCATGTATCTGATATATTTTACTCCATACTTTCTAGGTCTTGATCTTGCACCCCTTTCAAGAGTTAGCTTGCCACAGGAAGAAGGTTCCACCTCTACCCTTTAACACACTGGGACAACAATGTATTCCTGAACAGTTCAGCAGCTCTCTGAGGAAAAGGGTGAGATTTTGGGTTGTTTCAGCCAGCTAATTGCTGTGGCTTGGTTCTTCTGCTGCACATGTCATTCAAAGATTGCGGGGCTATGTGCACTTAGCCAGGGCTGCTGAATCATAGGAAATCAAATTATCAGCAAGCCTGCTAGAGTGTCCCAGATTTAGAACCTGTAAACATCTAAAAATGTTGAGGTTTGTGCATGCCTTTGATGGTTTGTAGGGTGTTCCAGGCTACTACCAGCTGGCAGCAGAATCCATTTCTGTATCCTGAAACCATTTTTACAAAGGGTGAAGAAGCACTAAATACTTAACTACTTGACAAAAAAGAGATGACTGAAATGTTTTCTCAAGAAATGAAAGGAGAGATGGGAAAGGGGAAATCAACAGTCTGAAAGTTCCCTTATTAGCCCTCAGCACAAATATATATATGGCCAAGGACACAGGAAAAGATAATGACAGCTAACTGGACCCATCATAATGAGGGCTCAGGATGAGAGGCCACATTCAAAAGAGAAACTCGGATTAGACAAAAAAGTTAAATAGAAGCAACCAAGAGACTGTTATTTTTTTCCCATTATTGGCAGTAATCCCCCAAATTGAAGGACATAAACACAAATCATCCCAAAGTAGAGGGAAGACTGGATGCACATTAGGCAATTTTGCTGACCTCAATTACAAGACAGAAGCATACAAACCCCAGAAACTGCACCAGGCAAAAAAATATAAAACAAAATAAAAAGGGAGTGAGAGACAAAACCAGAAAGGCATAAAACTGAGATGGAACTAGAAAGGGACATAAGGAATCATTCTCTATGTGCATTGAGAGCAGAAGAAAGGCAATGCAAAGGGCAATTCTGCTATTCTACAGAGGGAATATAGAGATGGCTCAGGTATTTAATGCCTTATGGTCTCAGTCACAACTGAAAGGTTGTTTTAGTCTGCAGGCAGACAGCTGGGAGAAATAATAATAAATCTTAGAGCCTATAGCAAAGCAGTAGGACAAGAGAAAATACTGGGCCTGGAGATGATGGAATGGTATCAGAACAGTTAAGAAAACCCAGAAAAAACCCAAACCCAAACCATGAAGCCAAATACAGATCTTATCTTTAAAACAGAAAAGAAGGAAGACCATGAGATTGTGGACCAGTCAATTGAAGTTCCATTTCTAGAAATATTCTGGAAAAAATGATCCAACCATTTGTAAAAACTTAGCAGTCTGAAGGAAGAAAGATTGAAGACAATACAGATTTTTTGGGAACTAAACATTTCAAGCACAATATTTCACTTTTCCTTCCTCAACAAACAGGTCTGGTGATAAGGAGAAGCTGATAATCCCACATACCTTGACTGTAATAAACTTTTGACTTTTACAAAAGCTAGACAAAAATATGTTCTTTGTGAAGCAGTTATAGGTTGGATGTCAAACTGCTTATAAAACTGCACGAAAGGAAAAATTAAAAATTGTTCATTATTAGGATGAAAGGTTGCTAATAAATAGTACCTGAAGGAATCTGTCCTGGGTCTATATATTCTGTTCAATATTTTAACTAATAACATAGATCACAGAATAGAGATTACTCTTAATAACTCTGCAGAGGACATGATGCTACAATGATCCAAGAAAACTGTCCCACGAGGAACAATTTCCATGCAGTATACTTAAGCTGAAATCTTTAATTGCATAAAATGTGGCTAGGAGTAACTCATTAGTTGGTCACTCTTCAGAAAGGATCTGAAGTTATAGAAGGTCACATACATTCTATAATTAAAAAAAATAATGCTATTACAAAGTCTTTTAGACACTACATTGGACTATACAAGCAGCATAAACAGCCTGTAGAGACATGAAGTAATCCTTCTGTTGTACTCAGCACTGGTAAGACCTTGGCTGGAATGCTGTGTTCAGTTTGGGGCTTCCCACTTTAATAATTAGAGCAGTCCAGAGTCATTAAAGTTCTACAAAGCCTTATTTATGAGAGAAATGGAAAAAAAAAATCATATTGTTAAGTCTAAGAAAAGATTGTGGGGGAGCATCCTAACTTTTTCAAGTATGTAAGGAAAGAAATATTCAGACTTCTGAGATAAGGATAATAAAACACTGAGATAACTTGCCTAAAGAGATAATGGAGTTTCCAACATGAAGGGATTTTAACTACACTTAGACAGACATGTTAGGAAAGCCAAAGAGATAACAACTGGTGCAATTATTACAGGGGGAAATGGACTAGATGGCCTGTGGGAATCCCTTGCACAATGAAGTTTCAGGAAAACTTGGAAAGTTGCTGGTGATGTCTTTTTGCTTTATAGATCTGGAAACTGGCATTGAAAACAATGGTAAAATCTTTGCCATAGAGTTAGGCATCAGGAGAAAGTAACCTGAATTTTCTGGGTTTGTTGGTGGCTCACAATTTCCTGCCATGTCAAATGAAACTTATTCAGTAACCTGGAAAGCCACCATTCTGCAACCAGTCTCTAATGCATTGGTGATTGCCAATGTATCAGAGAGTGACTTGGTGGAGGAGCTAATGTTAGGATTTGCCACTGTAAATATTTTTGGTTTTATTATTCAGTCCTCTAGGATTTGGAAAATATTTTGGGTGGCTTTTTGTTTGTTTGTTTTTATTTTCTTTTCTTTTTTTTAATGAAGAGTTTTTTTCAAGTTTTTTAACAACTTTGTTTTATCTTGAAGAAATAATGTTAGGTTGAAAAAGCTACCCAGCTGATGTAATGGAACAGTAATTCCATTATGTCTTTTCATGCACATAAAAATGCAATTTAGACCAGTTATGTTGGCCAAATTGTCCTACTTCTATTCCCTTCCTCACAAAACTTGCTGGCCTGTTCACTCTCATTTGGGAGCCTGTAAACATGGCAGATGCAAGGCTGCAATACTGAATGGGTCAGTAAGCCCGGCCTCTCGCTTCAACACCGTTTGTATTTCTGGAAGGACATGGTAAGGGGACCACTGCAACTTCATCCAGCCTTTTGATCTCTTAGACAGAAAACACGAACACAGGATATTTGTGATCTTGTTTCTAGGCTTTCCAGGTGTACTCTTTTATGAAAAGGACATCTGTCCTTAGGGTGAATCCAGAACCAGTTACTTCTCAAGTAAATAAATTGAAATTCTAGCTTTTTTGAAAGAAAAGACAAAAAGTGTCTTGACATCTTGACACTTACGGAATCAGGTTAAAATAATTCTGTCTCTTATAATTAAAATACCTTATTTAATGTTGTTTCTACAGAGGGAAATTTTTATTAAATTCTGTAGGATTATTCATTTTATATTCCTCTAACATACCCCAGGGTTTTCAGTCAGAATTGAGATGGCTTCTGTCCCAAAGACCTTGCAGTCACAAGTGACAGAAATATCCAAGTGGGAAAAGAGGGATGGGCAGAAAAAAAAAGAGAGCACAACTCATAAACAAAAGAACCAGAGCAGAGGTGTGCAAACATCTAACTGGTTGTTAGATAGATAATTATTAGTCCTTATTATAGTAATTAATTTTTAATTAACTCTCTAATTGGATTTAATATTGCTAATATTCTTACTTCATTTAACCTAATTTCTGCTGGAATGAGGTTCATTAAATCTTCCTATTTAAATCCAGAAATCCTAATTTACCCTTAGATTTTATCAGTCCCACCTTGCCATTTCTGTTTAATATGTTTTGCCCCTTACCTACTGTCTATGGGGATTTTTCCTCACTAGCTCTGAGGCACTTCCATTATCTCAGCTACCCTATTGCCCTAAAATCAGCTTTAATGCAGAGCAAGTTACAGTAAAATAAAATAGGGAATGTATTTACAAATTCAAACAGAAACAACATTGTTCCAAATGTCTCAGAAAAAGTGAGAGTAAATTAAGAAAAACCTACGTACTCTACATGCCCTAACAGTTAGATTAGCTTAGAAGTCTCTTTCTGTGGTATCCAGATGAAAAGCTATTGACATACTTCTTGACTAACTCCTCATCTTTGATTTATTAAAAGATGATGGCAGCTTGGATCCCATGTTTTCCTTTAAGTGCCTCATTTGGGGATCTTTTCAGATTGAGAAGCCTCTTTCTTGTTCACTGTTTCTTAATTTCTGATTCAGTCAGGAAGTGCTGGGGTACTATGTCTCCCACCTCCAGCATTGGAAATATCACTTTCTTTAGGTAAGAATTACTCTCTTGGCTACAATCTAAATCACTTGTCCATTTGTTGTATGGTCAACCTCTCTGTTAGGTGGGACAATGTTAAAATCCCAAAATAGTATTTTTTCAGAGAGAGCAAACTGTAGATTGCATATAAAGGCAGAACCTGCTAATCATTCTTTGTGAAATGATATAATTTTGATTAAAACATGCAGAACTTTACCACCTCTTTATGTCAAGAAGACCAGCCTTTATGTCAAGAGGACCAATTTGAACCAATGATAATTTTGGAAAATTGGTCTTTAGCCCTGTCTGTGTCATGTTTGCTCTCTGTACTATTTCTTCAACTACAACTTCTGATGGCAGAACCCCCTCAAAGCATCCACCCCTGTATAGTGCTCCACAAATGAATTCTCATGGCTCTGAGACACATTTTTTTCTGTGCCTGGAACACCTTTACAGGTGGCCTACAGGATCATATACATTTGGAAGTGCCTTGGGCAGATGGGAAAATATATCAAAGATGAAGTGACAGGTAACGGAGCTGTCTGGCTAAAATCCATTCTCTGACATGATCCATAAGCATCAGTGTATCTCATTGGGAGTTTTTCCAAAGTATTTGCACCCAATGTTGTGAGCCCAGAGAAGATGCAGGGAACTCACTGTATTCTCTATAATTGACCGCAGCACCAGTACCCAATACACCAAAGTCTGTTGAATACTGTTTAATGTATTTTATCAGACAGAGCCAATTCAAACCTAAATCTCCCATCTTTCAGTGGAGTATGTTTTGTTAAATTTCTGGTGAAAGGATCCAGGCATAGTTTTAAGAAAGGGGATGGGACTTGCCTTTCCCCAGGCTTGCCTTCAGCCCAGCGGTTAATATACCTTTTTTTGGAAGAGGGAAACAGTGAATTCTGAGCCCCAAAAGAACATATTGTTGAGGTGTCATGGTGCCTGAGTGAGATTGTTACCTACAAAAGGTGACTAAAATCTGTCTTTGAGGCAAAAAAGGTTCTCTTTGGATGTAGGGTTGTGCTGAATATGCTAAATGCCGATGCAATCTTGGAGGAAACATTTGAGATGTCTCTTGTTTTTGAATTGCTTAGGATATAAGTGAGGCCTTTGTGCATTTAGCTTCTAGGTGTTGCTGCCCAAATCCTCTTTACATCACACTTTACCACACACTATGTAAGGTGGATTTTTCTTTGGCTGTGATAATTTCCTGAGCTGCCCAGTGATAACTCAGCATGCTGCAACTATTTGGTCCTTGTGTTCACTATTTACTTGCTTTCTCAATTTTCTGGACAAAAATTATCTTAAAGAGGTAGGAGAAGAGAATATAATGTGCTTGGTTCAAAGCACTGAGAGCAAAATATTTTAGCTGTTATGGCTAGCCATAATTATGACTAGTAATAACTTACATGTAATGAACTGTCCCTTGACTAATCACTTCAGAAGGAAAAAGCCTAATAACACTTTCAAGTTACTTTATGCACATTCATTTCTAGTACATTTTATTCTTCCATAATTTGAGTGTTGGCTGGTTGACAAAAGTACATTTTTCAGACAGTGCACAAATTTTTACATTTCCTTCCTTATTATATATATGAATTTAATCACACACATTACATGCTTTCACTATAGCTTTTTAACACAACAGCCCAGCAATAAGGGTCCAAATTACCTGAGCCAAATTAATCTTTTTAACATGGCTCCAAACCCACCAAAGATGCTCAAGGGAGCTACACTTTATCAAGCGGGGAAGTGCACTGCAGCAATTCTCCCATCAGCCATTTACAGTGTTACTAATGATCTCTATTGCACAGTATTTAACCTTTAGAAAGAAGAGGAATAACAAGGAGGAAGAGAGTCCCTAAACTGGAAAGTATACATATACAAATGTATACATTTATGTTATTTATTGTAAGTTATTGCTATTTATTGGTCCTGTAACCATGACAAGGATATATTTTATCATGGTACATGGCAAAAGTTGATTTTTTTTTAACACATAAGATAACATTAAAAAAAATTACCCTACTTATACCAACAGATGCTTCCTAAAGATACATCATAGTATTACGAATTCTGCAATAGGGATTTGTATAAATGAGTAGGACTGTGCAGTTGGGTAGACTGGACATCAGAAGCAAACATCCATAAATTAAATATCCACATGGAATAGATCTAGAAGTTGCCTAAGCAATAATGTATACATTTCTAAGCCAGCACAATGAACATCAAAGACAAGAGAACTACCAGGGTTTACAGTGAAGTAGAACACTGCTGTCCATGCATGATTGTCTTCTGACACCTTTCAAGATCATGTGGAGAAAGAATATGGTAAATTAGTAAGGGTCTCTGTTCCTAACAGCATAAGGTAATCAAAAAGACCTAGAAAACCAGAAGTAAGAATAGATGTTTTACAAACAACAGAAAACATCCTTGTTTGGCAACTGTAAATGCTACATGATTTTTTGTATTTGTTGCAAAATAGGACAAAATCTTTTCTTCAGCCTAGGTATGTATTAATAGCTAATAAGTATGTTCTGCTTGATGGAGAGAACTATTTTCAAGTTTTGAATGACAGAACATGTTTGAGTTTGTAAAATTGGTTTTAAATTGCTTTATTTATTAACTGATTTATTTATTTGTTTTACCTTTAATAGAGGAAGAATAAACCCCAGGATAAAAAAAAGTTAACCACAGCTTTTCCCAGAATTCTGCTTAAGTGTGAAGTTTTTGCAACATTTTTCATTGAAAGAAAAAAAAATCAAGGCAAAAGGGGAAAAGTGATCTTAGGTCATGATTAAAGGTTGTGTTCTTGGTGCTCTTCCAAGGCTGCTTGGTTCTGACTCAGAGAGAGATTAATGCTCTCAGAGCTGTGATACAGAGAGTTGCGGTTCTGTGACTACACATTCATGATTTATAATGTCTATTGGCTCTTTTGTGAAATTGACTCTGGGGAAATCGTTCGGGATAAGAAAGAAATCCAAGAGACCACTGCTTGCATCCCTTTTTCAATTGAGACTTTATTGTTGGTTTGGTGCTTTTTTTTTTCAGGGAACCATTTGAAAGGGAAGCTTTGGTTTGGGAGCACTGAAATTGAGTGGAATTGTCACTGGTAGGTTTCACAGCGTAATGCAGTTCATTGCTTCTCTTTATGTTAAAATTGGCTATTTGCATAGGATTCCAGAAAAAAAATAAAATTCAAAGGAACCTACAGTTAGACTCCAAATACAGGAAAAATATCTATCAACAAATCTAAGGGATACCACATAAATCCTACCTTCCCAGGTATGAGAGAGGAGAGGTGTTTGTTTAGTATGTTTTCTCTTTTTCTAGTTTAGCTGTAAGGATAAGTAACAGATTTCATATCATTAATTTTAGTAATTATATAATGGGCTACTGAATCTACAGGATGTAGATTTTCTTACTGTTAAGGTCTTTTCCAATGTGATTTCATGCTGATAGAAATAGCCATTACTGAGCTATATAACTGAACATCAATGTTAGCAATGTTAGATTATATCTGCACCAACAATCCTGTTGGGACAGAATATTTCCCAAGAGAAAATGTAGAGTCAAACACAGAAAGTGTAAAATCTTTTCTAGACATGGGGTGGGGAAAAGGATAGTAATATTCCACACAAGCAGTAGCAGGAAATCATACCTGCACCTTTTACATTTGAAAGCAAACGCAGGCACGGAGTTGAAGTGAGTTTGGGCCAAGAGAGGGGAGTGAACGAGCCCAGAGCACAGGAGGGACAAGCAGGTTGTAGGGGAAAGAAATACAAAAGGCAGAAGAAATTCTGATTTTTATACCTGGAGCTTTCTGAAGCTTGATAACCCAATTAGGATCTCAGCTGTAGTTGGGGCATGTGAGATGCTCTGTGCACAAATACAACCTGCAGTAATAAACCTCCTCTTTACGACCCGCTAACACCCTACTTGGGAAATCATTATGAACATATCCTGATATCTCTGTTCAAATATTAGCAAAAACTAACATTCAGTATAACTTTCTTCTCTCATTAGTAATTTTATTCCAAAACTTGACCCTGCATATGATACAATGAACACTAAGAAGAGCAAGGAAAAATAGGGAGTTTAACTTACCATTTATAAAGTATTATGTGTATTTATTCTGTTATGTGACTCATAGAATCATAGAATGGTTTGGCCTGGAAGGGGCCTTAACGATCATCAAGTTCCAACCACTCTGCAATGAGCAGGGATACCTTCCACTAGACCAAGTTGCTCAAAGCCCCATCCAACCTGGCCTTGAACACTTAGAGGGAGGGGGCATCAACAACCACTCTGGGCAACCTTTTCCAGTGTCTCATCACCCTCACAGTAGATAATTTCTTCCTAACAACTAATGTAAGTCTACTCTCTTTCATTTTACAACCATCATCCCATCACTACGCTCCCTGATAAACAGTCACTCTCCGTCTTTCCTGAAGGCCCCTTTAAGTACTGGAAGGTCATTGTAAGGCCTCCCTGCAGCCTTCTCTTCTCCCAGTTGAACAACCCCAACTTTCTCAGCATGTCCTCATAGGAGAGGTGTTCCAGACCTCTGATCATCTTCATGGCCCTCCTCTGGACTCACTTGAGCAGGTCTTTCTTATGCTGAGGGACCCAGAACTGAACAGTCTTCTACTATAGTCATGCTTTATTATTACATAATAAAATAATTATAAAAATGTGTCCTTTGTGAGAGGAATACTCCTATGTGGTAACTTAGACATATTTGATTTTCCATTATAAGTTGATAATTGTAGGTTAAAATGAAAAATGGCAGCCTCTGAATTGATCTGAGATAGCAAATGACTATTTTTACTTAATTATGAGCCACTTAGGGTTTTCCTCTTTGGATGGTGAAACATTTTGGTCATTAATACCAGATTGCCTGAAAAAGTTGCTCTTTCTGTGAGAACTAGAGGGTCCTTTGCATAGACTAAGTTGAAATCTCAGAATTCCCTCCCTTTTACTGAGGAATGTCCTGGTTTAGTGTTTTTGACAAATTTTAGGCACATAAATCCAGATTTATAAAGGGATTTAGGCATACTAACCTTAGCACTGCTACCTCAGCATGTGGTGGTGGAATTTACAATCCCACGCTAAAGGCATAAATTCTCTGGAAGACTATTTTTCTAGCTTTTGAAAGTGTTGCCCTCTTTTGGCTCCTATGTCTTCATAAAAGGTTCTCCACATCCACATGTTTAAATTTAAAAAAAGCCTCGGTCAGGCAAAATTGCTGGAAGACCTTGGTTTCTCCAGGGCAGCAGAGGGCAAAAACCAGCTTCAATTACTAACTCTTAATGGAAATTTTGGTGACCACCACCAGCTGAGATGCTGCTGCCAGTTAAAACTAATTAGCAGTATGAACACTTGCAGCCAGTAATGACTGATGTTTTTTATACTCTTATGATGAAACAACTGCTGATGTTGTATAAGAATAGAAAGAAAATCAATGTGGCAACATGGTAAAACATTGTGTAGGACTTCCTGACACCTTCCAGCAAAGGTGAGCTCCTTGGTGGGAGGATGCAGAGTCTGAAAAATGAAGGAGACTTGAGAGTCAAGGAGTTAGTGTAATCCAAATATTCATGGACATAACCCCTTCACTAAGATGGTGGCTTCTCTAGGAATGTGCCACAGTGTAACTTTTAGCACTAGAAAGCTTCCTGGGGAAGGTTTAAGTTCCTAGATGGCAAGCAGAACTTCTGTAGCTTACTCCTTGGAGTTCAGTTGTGCTTCAGCCCCACTATGGGCAAAAAAGTACCTTGGATCTTGTACAGATTGGTTGAATTGCTGAGCTTAGATTATGGAAGAAATTGAGGTTCAAGTATTAAGCTTGCTATTTGCCTGAGCAGATGTTTCTTCCCATTGCTTAAAGCACCAGCTTGAGCAGAGCAGTACAGGCTCAGGTTGCAATACACTAGCATGTCCTCAAACATGCAGGAGGAAGCACTAACATTCAAAGAAAAAACTGTCTTTGCCTTCTCTCTCACCATTTGCGGTCACTTATCCATCCCAGGAGAGGTTTCTAAGGGAACCACAAGCAGCTCTTCTTGCCAGACATTCCAGGCGTTCAAGTGATGATTCAGATGACATTTGTGTGATTGCACTGAAAAGAGTCAAATGTGTACAGTTAGTGATAGCTTTCAGCTGGAAAGGAGAACCCTATAGCAGGATAGCTGAGCCATGGTGATGTGCTCCATTCAGTGACTTATGATTTTGCACTCTGGAAATACTGTGTTACCCACATATGCTACATTGCACTAAAAGTAGCCTTGGAAGGATGAAAATATTTATCTTGTCTGCACTAAAATGTTTTATCATTTTAATGATACCACTGAAATTTCTATATAATGAAAAAATCCCTGTACCATTTGAGATCTATTTGAAGTGATCACTTATGTACAGTGCCAGCTAACATAATTATTGGGATGCTACTGTATGAATATATTGGATTATTGAAGAAATGGTTCAGTGCTAAACCTATTGAGTGGGAGACTGTCAGTCATCTCAGAAATTCTACAGAGCTTGCCCAATTAGGCGTTGAGATTTGCAGATATATATATTAAAGATCTGCTAGGTGGTATTCTGTGGTTTGGTTTTTTTTAATTAAGAAAAAAAGAAAGAAAGTTTTAAAAGTGATGCCCTAATTGCTGAGGTGTAGCAGCTTTCTGGAAAAGCCAGTCTGAGATTTCAGAATTATACCAGCGTAGCTGGAGGTGTTAGGAGTGCTCTGGTTGTTAAAAGTGATAACACACAGATAAGCCAAATGTGTGCATTCATTGCACAGAATTCTTTTCGCTCTCTGTCTTTGCTAATAAAACTAGTGACATTTTAATCAACCACACCAGAAACCACATCAGAGGCATACCTAAATAGGTATATCATGATGTGATATACGTTATGTTGTGCTATGTTTTCTTGAAAATATGCTCAATGACCAGAGCTGTGGAAATGTAGTATCATTATGAGTGTTGTTACGCTTGTTTTCTAGCCTAGGAACACGGACTCCACAGAAAAGAGCTAACTTCCAAATCCTGGCCTACATGGGATGAAGCAAAGGGTCCCTGTGTCATGCCCTACATACTGGTGTGAAGCTGGTGATATTATCTTGTTCTTTCTTCTCTATCCTCTTTCTTACTCTAGGGGAAAATTAGTTTTTCACCAGTGAGGCAGATGCTTGTGATTAAAACACAAAGTTTAAAAACAGCACAGAGAAATAACAGCGCCACATGAAAGCATGACTCTGTTGACAGAAGTGTGGTGAAAGGCAGTAGCACTAACAGGATTGAGAGATTTTCAAGAAAGGTTTGGAGCGATTGGCCAGAAACATTGATTCTGAGACTAAAATCAGTCTTTATAAATAGAGTATTTGTCCTTATTTCATAAAATATCTGACTAAAGGGACTATGCAAGAGGATGTTGAAGACTTTTGACTAATATCTACAAAATTGTTCATGTAGTGCAGAGCATGTGAGACCATGACTTATGCAAACTCTCAATCCTTGTTAGAGCTGCAGTCAGTCCTTGAAGAGTCTGTTTATTCCTTAAGTCAAGAGAGGAGCCATCACTCTCCCTCATTTTTTTAAACTACAACTCCTTTTTTCTATGTTGTTTTGCCTGGGAACTCACAATACCCACAGTGTACAATACTTTCAGGGGCAAGGGGGAGCACCTGGATCAGAATAATCTCAGAAGTCTTGTAATACCATATGCTATTTACTGTATTTATATTAAAAAAAATCTCTAAACGTACCATTTTAGTTATGCTACCCTAGCAAATAGAAGTCCAGTTACTACAAATAACTGTCTTAGCTAAAATAATTACAGCCCCAAACTCTAAGTATAACCTTATCACTCTTTCTGGCAAGATTGTGAAGTACTGGGGCCTTAGCTGTGGGCCTCGAGTTAGAGGTGACCTGTGGGTGAGTCACAACCTAGCACAATGTTTTGGTTTTCCTATCGGCTTCATGTTCCAGAGGTAGAACCTGGCCCACCTGTGTCTTTGTGGCTCCAACCTCACCCAGGTGGTCATGGCTGGGGTGGTGGACAAGGCCAGGATCATATTAACCAGGAGCTGATTAGTTGGAGGAGCTTCCTGTTGAGTGTGACTTCTGTTGGGGTTGGTTGCCTCTTGCTGAGCTCTCTGGGTGGTGTCCTTCCATGTGAAGGGCCACTGAGGGAGCCATCTCTGTCCATTGTGTCCAGCAGGTGATGCTAGCACCATAGTGGGCAGTGGAGGAGCTGGGCCCACAGGAACTTATGGCAGGATTGTTTGAAAGAAGACTTGTTAGGAGATGTTGCTGAGTTCAGTGTTGGCCTGTATGGTCAGGCAACTGATGGCAGTATGGGAGATGATGATGGCTGAACCAGCACAACAGTGAGTATGTTGGCACATGGGGCTTTGGGCGATTGTAGTTTTGATCATATCAAGTGCTATTGCTATGCAATGCTCTTGAGCCCACTTGTGGGCACTTTGGAGAGAAAGCCACTTACATTTTTGGTGTGCCTGTTTCACCAAGCCTTCATGATCTTCCTCCTGAGGGAATTCTAATCTGTCTTGGGAAATCTTTAACTCTGTTGCAGACAACCAGACATAGAGTCATTCTAAAGTGTCTATATTACTATGAGCATCACCATGAAACACAGTCACCTTGGTTCTTTGTACTGTCTCCCAAATATCCACAGGTCCTTTCCCCAGACCTCCTTGGAATATATTTTCCAATCTTTGGCTACCCATGGTGGCAGCCAAGTAGCTAACCCATTAGCTACTGACCACGAGTCAGTGTATAGATGGCTTTCTCCTAGATCTTCTTGTTTCAAAGCCGTATAAGCTGCATATAATTCAGCATATTGGCTGCTTCTCCCTTCTTCTGTTGTCTCTAAAAATTTCTCTGAGTGAGGGTGGTAAGCTACTACTTTCCAGAATCTCTTCCCTCCTATGTATTTAGCTGTCCCATCAGTAAACCAAGTGTGTTCCTTTTCAAGAGGCATTAATTGATCTAAAGGCTTTCTCCATGGCCCAGGGGATTCCTGTTTGACTGTAAAATCAGGTTCTACCCCTTGATTCCCTCATCAGGGCAGCAGCTACTTGCTCATGGAGGGCAGCTACACCACCAGCTCCTACCTTAGCTCTATCTTGAATTTACCGCTTCCATTTTATAATGCTTGATTCCTGAGCATGCCTAATTTGGTGGGTTTTTGGAGAACTTTTAATCCACTACATAATAGGGATTTCAGGGGAAAGAGCCATTTTGTGTCCTATTGTGAGCTGTTCTGTTTCCACCAATGCCCAATAGCATGTTAACAGCTGTTTCTCAAAGGAGGTATAGTTATTTCCTGCCTCAAGCAGTTTTCTTCCCTGAAAGAACATTTTTCTTTTCCTTTTTTTGCCAGAGGCTCCAATTAGCATATGACCCATTTATAGATACATTCAGTTCTACTTCTCCTTTTTGCATAGACCATGAATCTAATGCCCTTTGGATAGCCTATTTTGCCAGTTCAAAGGCAGCCTCCTGTTCCTTTCCTCAGTCAAATTCATATTTTTTCCTAGTTACTTTACACAGTGGGGCCAAAATTCGTCCTAAATGTGGAATATGTTGTCTCCAGAAGCCAAACAGCCTGATAAATCTGTGGTTTTTTTTTTTTTTGTTGTCAAGTTGAA
>JAVSBS010011106.1:58608-100134 GCA_033124195.1 Coracias cyanogaster
TTTTTTGTTAGCATTCTCTATCTCTTTGCCTCGTTGGTGCATGTGTATTAATGTATCTATTTATTTAACATCGGGTTGCTCCCTGCTATTGGATTTGTATCACCATAAGAAAATTTAAAGGCAAGATTAAAATAAAGGTTAAAAGAAAAGATAAAGGTTATTTTGAAAAATGGCTTCTGAAGTTCAGTGAAATTAAGGTATATAGGCAACCTTGACACACCTTGTCATGTGTGAACTTCCATGTATGAAGAAGAGAGGTGGAGTTTTTTGGACATAAGTAATGGATATTTTGGGAAAATTGGACTGATTACTTTGAAAAACCTTAAAAGATCAATTTAGTGTTGCACTTTTTATTGGTACCATTCTTTACAATGCTGAAGGTGGACTTGCTTCCACACTCACGTAAGTCCCTGGAGGCTTCCACTAATTTCAGCAGCCTTCACTTGCTCTTTCTGTCACCAGTGTTGCCTTTTAACTGGCAAAGTGTCTCTCTGGGACTGCTGGTACCTCTCAAGGTAAAAAAGGGAAACCCAGTATTTACAAGATACTGAAATACCTTCCCAAACTTGCCGGACAGTTTCTGCACGTACATACTTCAATCACTTTCTTTAAATCTATTCATTGCCTTTTTTTGTTGTTGTTGTTGTGTTGTGTGTGTGTGTGTGTGTCATCTTCCTCTCAGGACTCTATTAAATGGCTTCCCAAGTCTCCTAAACTGTACAGTGGCCATAACTGGAGCTCCCAGGGCTCTCGCTGGGCCTCGTTGAAAGGAAAGGAAAATTTTCATGGTGGTAACCTCTACAAATTCAGCTCTGCTAATGGAAAAAGGAGGGAAGGAAGGATCAGTCCTGAGCAAGAAGCAGAGGAACTGGAGGATCCTGATGATGTAGGTAGTCTCCCTGAAGTCCAGAGGGACAATGTTGTGTGTCCTTCAAGAAACAACAATCTGCTCCCAGTGCTATGCTGCCAAGCTGTTTGGGTTACTGGAAGGCTCCACTGCCTGTGCTTTGGTGTCTTTACTTGTGCAGAGGGTACAGAATAATGTTCAGTGTTTTATTCCTTTACTTCACTTGTAGTTAAACAGTTTATCCAACACCCAAAAGTACGGTGCAACTTGCAGGTTAAGATGAGTAATCTGAGCAATGATGAGACATGTACCTTTTTAATTTTACTTACATCCCCAGTGACCAACATCCCTCCATCTCTTTCAGGTAAGCAGGTTGCTAGCAGCGCTTGAAGTGCAATGTCTTCCAAGGACTGGATGGTAGAAAAGTGAGGTTGCAGTGCTACTCCACTGCCTGCTTAGTGTGGAGTAGTGTTCTTCCAGGATGCTGATGTCTGGGCAACTCTGGATGCCATAGTTTTTCTAGCCTGTGCCCACCAGGTCTCTGTCACCTGGGTGGCAGTTTGGATGTTTTCCAGGTCACAGCATGGGAAAAGGAGGTTGTGATTGCATATCTTGAAGCATTTCCTATTCAGGGCATTGCTCACAACTCTTTCCTCCAGATGTTTGCTGAGAGTTGAGGAAGGAATTTGGGCTCCTGCTCCTCTGCTAGGACCTCTGCTCCTTTCCTAGCCCCTGACTGCTGCTGGTGTGCCCCCCACTCCCAGCTCTTGCTCCTGGTCTTTCTCCCCGGCACCTGCAGCACCCCAGCACGGCTGATGGGTCTAGTCAGCCTTCTGCCTTTGAAGAGGGATCTCTCTCAAGAGAAGAAAGATAATGAATGTTTCATGTGAGTTAAAGCTAAACAAATTCCTTTTAATTTTAAGTGAAGATAGGAAGCAGTCATACCTTGCTTGCTTTCCCCAGGGTTGGTGATCCTTCTTTCCATGCCAACCAAAAAGAGATTGTAGGAAAGCTCTGATATAGATAGATTGAAAAGTAAAATGTCCAGGGGCATTTCTGCACAGCTGTTCATGATAATGACACTGCTTTTTATTTCTATTCTTAAACTTCCAAGCTTAGGAAGACTTCTGTGGGGTTTGTTTTCAAAGGTGTTGACCTTTGTTTGCTGCATCATTTAATTGCCAACAGAAGGTAGAAGGATTATGGTAATATGACAATCTGATTCAATGTTAGCCGTCAAATTAAGGAGCAAAAATAATCTAGATTTAAATAATGCATCCATAAAATGTGAACAGTTTGGACATCATGGCTGAATTTCATTTAAACACTTTGCCAAGCATAACTGATAACTGTAAAATGTCATTTTGTTTTGCAGTCAAACTTGTCTGAAGCTTTAATTGTTTGGTGGATGTGTTTTAATTGTGTATTTTTCTTTTCAAGCCCTTGTGGCTTAGCTAAGCATAAGGTGACATTGTCAGTTCCTTACTACATCTCAGAGTAGGTACTGCTTAGACTCGGGCTTTAAAACAGGCTTTTGGGGTGCCCCACTTTTGAGGCTTCACTTCCAGTGCGCCCAAAAATCACTAAGTTTGCAAGTCTCCACTTGCTGCCATTTGCAGCTAAATAAAGTCAATCCAATTACTTAAAATCTTCTCTTAGAGATGTAGATGCAAGGTAAGGGCTTGCCTTCCCTCTCATACCTGCAGTCCCCAAAATAGAATGTGAGCCTTGAGGAACTATGAGAAATGTTTTATTTTCTGTATGGAAAGCCTTTTCCCTTGCCTTGTGTGGTTCCTTGCCCTGGGACAGCGGATTCAGTGCTACTCAGCTGCCAGAGGCTGCCCCAAATGGTCTTGTTCTCATGCTCTGTCCTTTTCATAGGGCGTTGCAGGATTTAGTTGGGTATGTGTGTTATATGCGCTTGTGTGTGCCAGGGGATCTAGAGGAAGACCGTATGAATCCCAGTCCTCTCCCTGTTCCCACAGTTTCCACCCCCACATTGAGGGAAAACCATGCATAGAGAAAAAATGGTAAAAGAAAGATACTTAAAAGTTAAAGTATCTTTAATTTTAAAGTTTCAGTTTTGTCTTCAGTGAAACAAATCCTAATGTTCAGCAATGTGACAGAGAGGAACAAATCCCATTTATCATGAGTAGGGTCTGGATATCAGATAGGTATTCTTGTGGCTGTTGCCATGTTTACCTTTTTTATCTTTAACCCCCAGGAACCTATTTCGAAGTTTTCTGGCAGCCTTTTTGATACCGATGATAGCATGAGAGATCAAAGAAATACCAGAACAGCTCTTCAAGAAAAGCATAAGCCAACAATGAAAGGAAAGACTCTTCCAGGGCCTAACACCAAAGTGCAGCCACCTGTGTCTGCAGCAGGCAGCTTCCCCAGTGAGAGCAGCCGGATCCCAGAGGAACTGAGGGCAGTGGATGTGCCGCAGCCCCCACTGAAGGTATTGAACTGCTGCATGGACTGGGTTCACAGATGTCTGTGGGGAAGTCAGTGTGTCCGTGAAGAAGTCTGTATGTCCATGGGGAAGTCCACTTTTTGTGCGAGGCAGTTTATAAAATATGCAAAGAAGGGGAAATGTTGCATGGTAGATATCATGAGACTTATCTTTCAGAGTGGAAGCTGAGGTTTGTCTTCGCTTTCGCTGGCTTGTATGGAAAAAGAGTCTTCCATTTAAAAAAACCCAAAACTTTATACATAGCAAATTGATACTGTCTCTTTATATATCCAGCTTTGATATTGTAAGTTCAAGGGTGTGTGCAGGTCTATCAGACTGTAAATAAGATTCTAAAGCAAAGGTTTTTCATAAACTTAGCAAAAACATTTACTTTTCACTTCACCTGTGTACTGGTGTTGTTGCCATTGTGAATGCTCAGTAAATTGGTGGGTTTTAGGAAACAACTTGTTTAGTCAGCAGCCTTATAAACAGCCTTATATGATTTCGGCATGACTCTCAAACCTGGAGAAATAATGCATTCATGATATTGCTGAAGAGTGAAGACTAGTCTTGCATGTGCCAGTGTGGAAGCATAGCACCATTTTTCTCTGGGCTCAGCTCTATGGGGGGAAATCTCTTGGTGTTCAGAGTGGGAAGTTTATTTTCATTGTGCGTGTAATTAATGGGAAATGTTTTTGATTAATCAAGCCACTTACCCATTATAATTCTTTTCCAGATAACCATTACTGTGTGCAGTCCAATGGGAAGTCTTGGTATTAGCATTGCTGGTGGAAAGGGCTCATCTGCATGTAAAGACAATGATGAGGTGCATTTCATTACTCAAAATTTATTTAGTGATCATTAGAAAGAAACTGATGAGCGGTTCTTTGAAGCTATTGTGTTTTGTTGTTTTGTTTCTGAGGTTGCCCTCAATGTAACATAACTGTCTTCATAATAAAGCTTACAAAGTTAAACATGGGGAACATTTCCCAGAGTAGAAACCGGCAGTAGATTTTGATGAGGAAGCTCCTGGAGGGATGATTTTAAAGATAAAATCCTATGTAAACCAATAGTTTTCCAAAGACAACCTGGTGGCTGAAACACTGTTGGCTAGGTTATGCTTCCTACTTCAGTTTGGCCATCACTCCTCTTGGCAATTCACAGGCCTCTCCCATCCCATTTGCTCATTCCCAGGAGGTAACTTGATTTGAGAGAAGTATTTCTCACATCTTCTCACTTAATTATCATTTAAATAAACCTTTGTTTCCTAGTTTGTCCCCTATGGCACAGTGTAAACAATGACTGTTGTTTGTTATTGTATGTGTCAGCTATGGAGACTTTATTTTTCTTGCTAATGTGCTCAGACATTTAGTTTTTATTTTAATAGAACTGCAGAACAACAAGTCATGAAAATATAATTACTTCCCATTTATTTTTTGCATCTAAGAACAATGGAATAAACCCTGTCAGGTCTGAAACCTGTCTTTTGTGTTACCAGGGGATGGTGACTGCACGGCTGCCTAAAGATGGTCTAGCAGACTTGGCTGGGGTACAAGCAGGAGACAGAGTGGCAGAGGTAGATGGGTTGTTTTCCAACGTGGAGTGGGTTCTCTTGTTGTTATCTTTACATGAAATCACTCAGAGTGGGGAATTTGAGGTCTAGATCTCGGCTTGTCTTGGCTTTTTAGATACTTCCCAAACTACATTATAAAGAAATTACGATGACATGAAATTGTTGTATTCCTTATTCTTGTACTCTTGTTTTCAGATCTTGATGTTCAGAGTGCTTCACAAAACATTATGCACTCAAATGGCTAATTCATAAAGGAAAATAATGGTCTTAGTAAGCAGTTATGTAAGCACAAATGCAGTTGTACTTGATCCAAGAAGCTTTCTTATGACATTGTATTAGATTTACAGGATGAGTTCATTGCAGAAATCTAAACTAGGTGAGCTTGTTTCTCTGAGGTAATTTTTGGTTGGGAGAAAACAGCTCAAAGTAACTCCCCTGATGGAGTCTTACAGTGCCCAGTGCCAAGCGGTAAGTGTGTCTTTCAGGCTGTTCCATCTCAAGCCTCATCTTTCCTAGCAGAGGCCACTTACTTCAGCTTCAGACATTCCCAAGAGCAGTGGTGATCACATACTATTTTCTGATACATATTTTTTACTTACTGTTCCATTTTCATCTGCTGAGGAAGGTAGAGTGGGAGGAGAGCCACTACAAAATTATTTTGAGGTGAAGATGGTCCATAATTTTTTTCAGCTCTTGTTATCTTAAACTGGCATTTATACTTGCTTAAACCAGTAGTTTTTCCTCCAGCACAGTCCTTATTGAATTGAGGTAGGATAGAGCAAGCAATATTGTATGTCTCTTAAATTACCAGGAATAAGGATCCAACCTGTATCAGCCAAAGACAACTTGACGATAAATTCATCTACTAATTTTGTAAAACTATGCTATAGACTTATTAATAAGAAGACTGTGTTCCACAATCCACATATGGAAGTTAGCTTAACTTTTTTTTAAAAAGGTTAATTATGGATAAAATTCTGTATAATTTTCTCTTTTTTCTTTTATGAAAGAATTATCCTTAGCTAATTGTTGTATTTTAACAGAAGTGAGAGAATTTAAGTAATTCTTTATGTGTTTCACATTGTCAGATCATCAGTGAAAAAACCCCAGGATTTTTAGTTGCTATACGTTTTAACTTCTGAGCAGAGTTTCTGGTAAAGTCAGCATCTTAAAAATCAATCACTTTGCACAGGTTTCTCCATGAGGCTATAATTCATTCTTATTTGGGGGGCTATTTGAAGTATCCTAGCAACTAATGTCAGTTCATTTAATAAATAGTGAAACAAAAGAGAAGAAAATTATCTAAAAAAAGAGAATAAATTTCTGTTCCATTCTGTTCTGTCCTGCTATTGTTATTTTACAGGTAGTTATGATTTCTCTGTCTCCCACAAGATGGCAGAATCATTCATGTATTTAAAGAATGTAGAAAAAACAATCTCTGCTATTTATATATGTGGGAGATGAGGAGGAATAAATGCATTCAGGTATGCTATAGCAGTCCTAATATTTTGACCACAGCACTAATCTGTGTACAAATAACCAGCATTTTTCTCTTGATACTGTGTGTCCCAACTTCTTATTCTCAAGCTGACCATTTCAACAGTTCATATATACAGTGTGTTCATCAAAAACGGGGAATGACAAGAACTGCAATCTTCTTTGCTTTTGTTGTGCAACCATATATGATGATAGGGCCGGGCATTTGTGTACTAACCTGAGAGGGAGGGAACTGCTGCTGTTAAAGAGTGTTCAGAATAAAAACATGTGTTTCTCCTGCTTTGTTTTAAAGGCACCCCTCATTTCAGAACGTGACGCCCTTGATGCTGACCCTACTGAAACTTCATCCAAAGGCAGCCCCTTCCCAACAGTAAACCACGTCATAACAGTAAGTGAGATGACCCCAGTGAGTAACAAATGATTCTTAGCTGAGTACTTTTTGTTGCCTGTCATTAGTGCTAGTAAAGATGGTAAAGACTGGCACAAAACTTGTAAGCGTCTACCTAAGAGGAGTACAGGTACTAAAGATCAGGGAGCCCACCATAAGTTTACTTTGCTGCGACTGCAGCTGGGACGTGGCTTCTGGAGGTGCTCAGCTTCTGGATAAGCACCCACATAGCAGACCAGAGCTTGTGAAGCTCTCTGGTTTGAGGTGTGGGTTGTGTACATTCCCTCCAGCTTAAGTGTTTATTCTGTTGTCTGGACTCCCTCTCTAGGTAATGGAAGGAGCAGCATCTCCAGAGTGTCTTTTAGGAGGGAGAGGTTGAGCTAGTAGCTGGAGGTGACCATTTTTATCTTTTGATTCAGGCAGGAACTTGTATGACTAAGAATGCATGCCAATGTTTTAGGTGACTGGTGTCTGGTGAGAGTAAGCCTAACACATGCCACAGAAGGAGATGGCTGACTCTGCAGGGTGACTTCTAGAAATCTGATCCGCTTTTGTGAACTTCTCCAAAAAATTAAACTGTCTGAAGACCTACCCCAATCATGGTCATCTGCTTGCACACTTAAAATTATGGCTTTACTAGGAAGGTACAATGAGATCAAAGTATCTGAATGATTATGGTCAAAAAGTATCCTCCTTGTATTAGCCTGAACTACTAGGAAGCAACAACTGTTTCTCCTACAGCAAATACCAGGGGAATGCTTTGTTTGATTCCTTTTCTTCCAGTCTTTTTTTATACTTTTCAAGGAATACCATTCACCACCAATGGCAAAAAATAAAAGCTCACCTATTATATAAAATACTATAATAAAAGACCACATTTAGTTTCTATTAACCATTCACATTTTTTAAAAGACTGTGATTTGTGAGTTGACTGAAAAATAAGCAAATAGACCATGCAGATCTAGTTTCCTTTGGTTTTCCATATGGATGACTGTTTAAGAAGGGTTGAGCTGCAGCTTTTGTCTATGAGATGGACTAACAAAGGTTTTCTCCTCTATTCAGTTGCTTAAAGAAACTTATTTTGAGGCCTCTGGTCTCCAAATTCATCTTGTGAAACATTTAGTCCAGTTTTATTTTCCGGTTGAAAACGTTTCCATACTTCTGGTTTTGTTTTTTTTTTGTCCAGCTCTACTGAATAGCTGTTTCTTATCATCTTAACCTGCGTTGTGGGAAGCACAAGGTTTCCTGTTAGAGGAACCACTGTTGAAAGGGTCCATTCACACATTGCTAGTGGGATGGATCAGTTGCAGTAGTATCTGACTTTTAGTGTTTTCAGCCAAAAAGAGGAAATTACCATTTTTTATTTTTTATGCCTCTTGGCAAATAATGCCTCCCTTGAAAGTTCTTCAGCTGCAAGGGAAGGAGGAGGCAGATTAGACGAAGATAAGTACCTTAGACCATAGTGCACAGAGGGAGTCGACTGGCTGAATATATTCCAAGTGTCAAATGCAGCCAAAATGCAAGTACTTTCATGGACAAACGTTTGAATTTCTAGTTTTGTTTCTTTTTTTTTTTTAATAAAAATCTTTGTGCTGTAGCAAATTGCGTATGCTACTGCCTTTAACTTAGAGCAGCATTCATCAATTTTAGGGATTATGGGCTTTTGAGGAGTATCCTGCTGACTCGGGAACTGGTCCGTATCTCATCTGCTCTTGCTCTTGCTTTACTTTGGTGAAGTTCCCCTTATTCCTCAGTAACTGTCTTATCTGAAAAATGTTTACAGCCTGGCTTCTTATGGAGGATATGCTTTGCATGCTCAGATAAGCAGACGGCAGTAGGACCTTAATGCAGAATCTTCTTTGCTAGGAATCTAGGAAGGTTTATTTCCTTCATATTCCTGACTAGGTTTCAAGAGAATATGGGTGCATCTACATCAAGGGAGGGAATGAGAGAGGCATGGTGGCAAAGAAGCCAAAGGCTCCTATTATTCTCCCCGCAAAAGCTGAATTATGTGCTGGATTGTGTCCATTTTCCTTCTCCCTTTGTTCTGTGTCATTACTGCTTCCTGCCCTCCAGTAGACACTCTGTCTTCATCTATTTATTTTGACTGAATTTTAATAAACATAGTCTTTGCATAGGCTATTGTGATAATATTTATCTCTTATTTGTTAGCCATCTCTTGCCATTGCCCATCCTGTCTCCGGAGCATGATGCTCTGACATTACAAAGGGTAATGCTGCTGCCAGTTTCAGGTTTCTTCTCTGTTCTACGTGGACCTGGTTGCTCTAACTTCTTCTAAAAGGCTCATTTGAATTGTTAACTCATCCAGCCAAACTGAATTTCAAACCCTTTGTGCCAGCTCTAAGATTTCATGATGATGTGAATAACCAGTAATTAATTGGACAAACAATGAAAAGTTCTTTCACTCTGAGTCATTGTTTTGCAAAGGAAAAATGAGAATTGCCCTTGGTTTTAATTATGATTATTTTATTGAAATGTAGAGGCCACAGAACTTAAATTACTATTAGATACTTTTTTTACATACTGCATTTTATAGACTTACCACAGTTATGCTAGTCACACATCAAAAATAGGGAATCTTATTTTACTTTAATACATATATTTCAGAATAAAAATATTTTAATTGAACCTGAACTGAGTATTTGGATTCTAGAATTGTAATCTTAAAATAAGAGTATCTATGTAAAGATGTACCTCAAAATATAACAGATTAGAACCACAACTGATATATCTACTTGCTACTGTGTGTCCAATATTGCATGTCTAACTACAGGGGGAAAAAGATAAATCAGGGATGCAAACATTGCTGGTAGAGCCCTGTGCTGACTTCAACAGAAGAAACTTTAACTTGAATTCTGCAGTCTTTATTTCCAGTTCTCTATTTTTCTGTCTTCTACCTCTGGTCCTTGTTTCCTATTTATCCTCTCAAACATAGAACCAACTCTGTGCAGTCTTCCTCCATCAAAAATATTTTCATTCAAGCTCAGACTGAGATTCCCAGTGGATTTTGTCTGACTGAATGGAGAGTGCTGACAGGCTTCAGCATCTCCTATTACTTCATGATGTCCACCATCATGTCATCTTCTTTGATCCATTTTTGGGACTATCAGTATCATAAGGATATTAGCTACTTCGTAGTTAATATCAAATATCTTAAATATTTAAATCTAGTATTTCACTTTAATTCTTACCATGTTATTTTACCAGTGTTCCTTTGTGCTGAGAATTTTCTCAGATTATTTCATATAGTACACTAAGTGTGCAAGTGTCACTTACATTGAGGATTTTTAAGGAAGTTTAAAGTAAAAATTATCAATTAAAAATGATTGTGTAAAAGAAACTTACGGTATTGGAAAAAGCTGAAGAACTTCTTCATGCAAAAAAAGCCAAACGTTTTGGCTGCTCTGTTAAAAATGCAGAGATACCTAAATGCAGATGTTCCTAAATATGGTGAGAGAACAGACAACTTCAGAGTACTAGAACCTGTAAGATATATCACAGTGAAATGCTCCTGTGAACAAGTGAACAAGCATATACTGTGCTCCCACAATAAGTAGGTTGCTGGTTTTCCACCTTTCTTTCACATTGTTTAGATACAAGTCATGAGAAACCTTAGATGATGAGATAATGGCAGATCTATCATCTTCATCTCCAGCTGATACAGATTTTTCAAGAAAAAGTCTTGATGAAATTATACCAGTTAAAAATCTTCGGAAATTTAAGTATCAAATACCTTCTTGATTCACCTGAGCAGGTTAGTTCTAGCTATATCAGAAAATTGTCATCATACAACTTAAACATAACAAAACTTATTTCTTGTTTCTTTAGTCATCATCTTACTTTTTTTCCATTTTAAAAGCAAAACTAGTAGAAACTCAGGTCAGAGAAGCACTATAAAAAGAACACAACCAAAGTGGGGTTTAGAATGTCCGTATCATCATCCAAGACACATTTATTCTGAAATCCATTTCAAACAATAAAGACCTTGCTCACAGTGTTTGTTTGACCTGTTCCTTTCCCATCATTATGACCTAATATTTCAGTCTTCCAAGTTTTTTTGTGAAGAACTGCTTTATCTTTTCTCCAAAATATTTTCATGACTCTTAATCTTGTCAGATAAGGGTGTTGGTATTGTTATATATTCATTTTTCCTTCTGACAAGGTAAGCTACCTTTCAAAGTCAGGAGTCTGACTCCTCACTGCTTTGCATCTTGTACAGGTTTATACATGCATGCAGAGAAGCCCATGCACAGCCTTGTTGGCTTAGCTAACCCTGTACTGATCGTGTGCAGCAGAGTGTGGGTACCCATCTGCCATGTGATCTTCTCCATTTCAGCTGCTGGTTTGATTCCACTTTTATCTAAGAAACTGAGTATTTCTGTGTCAGGATGAAAGACAGAGTGTGGTATAGGCCCTGTATTTACCTCTAGAGTGTAGTGGTTAGGGAACTTATTTTGTGAATTTGGGATTAAATTCCTTCTCCAAACAAACGCTTCTGTTTGCACAGTGTATCTCTTTTCCTCTCTTTTAAGTAGTTTTCTCACAGGACTTGATCAGGATTGACTCACTTCAAACTTTAAATTCTTGGATTTTTCAAAGCTTGTAATTAACAATGCTAAATAGGAAAAACCTTTGAAAGAGAAAAGTCACTAACTGATCTTTTCAAGATACCATATTCAAATACCTTAAATTGAAAGAAAAAAAAAATCTAAAAAGTAAACCCATTATACGGTAGACAATATAAGTGTTGCAGACAACATTAGCAAAAATACGTACAAGAGCCTGGGGACCATGCTGTAGGACATAGCATACTATTTGAGAATAAAAGAGGATAAATATTTGAACAACTCGATGAATCTGCCCTTGTGAAAGGCATCCTCATGGACTCTGTGGAGATTCAGCAGGGCAGGAGATTGTACTGAATTGCTGCAGGTCGACCGCTGCTTTTCACAGGGGTGATGAGCTTTCTTCAAAATCAGAGAATTGGTGTCTTGGGCCATGGGTAGCACTGCTGAAGGCGGCAGTACCTTTTAGGTCTTCCAATGTGATCAAAGCAATACATTTTCTTCAATGTTTTTATAGCATCAGGCCATAACTGACTAGACAGAAAGCACTTAAATAGCAATCTATGTATCAGGTTCCAGTGTCAAAGAAGTCACTATCCAGTGGTACATTAGAAGATGAAAGAAATGGAGCAAGGATCATTTTCATAAGCAGCTTGAGTCATATAAAAGCCTTTTCTGTCCAACAGCATTGCATATATGACATGATGGACATTGATCTTTCATTTTTGTCTGCTACAAAATGTAATGGTGAGTTTGACTGAACTCCACCTCCCCTGCCTTGTGTGTTGCTCTTGGGAGGCACTCAGCTGCTGGATAGAAAGAACAGAAAGGAGCTTTACTCTAAATGTGATATGCCCAAATGTTATATGTACTACACACTGGGAGACAAAACATTCAGGGTGTTCACCTGCTATCCCAATAACAAGTGGAAAAAATACCTAGTTTTAAAGCTGGCCTCTAAAAGATATCAATCTCTAGAAAATTCGCACAGAGGAAATTTTAGGGGAAAGCACAAGGAGCCGCACTTGTCTTGAGCATCGAACCTCCAGAAAATGAGCTGAATTAGGTTGAGGAGCAAATCACCAGGCACTGTGTTTGCAAGGTGATAAGCTTGGGGAAGATGGGTAGGCTGGTGGGATAGTCCCTGCTCAGGGCCCTCACAGGGTTGCTGCACACAAAACTGAGGCAGTACGTTCAAAAACATGGTGCCAAAGCTCAGGTGCAAGTGTTTGGCAGCGCTCGAGAGCAGTGTGGCTGCTCCAAGTGTGAGGATGAACTGAGCTATGTGTTGCCCTCTGCTAGGCCCAGGCAGCAATAGGTGTTGTCACCAGCCAGCTGCTTCCTGAGCACAGCAGCATGGGGCACCCTGATTTCTTTGTGCAGAGGTCTTCTGCTGCCCAGTGTAACAAGGCCCTTCATCCATGCCTGACCATAGATTTGTCTTCCCCAGAGTGTAGGAAAGGTTTTTACCTCTTCCTCCATCTGACTTCACAGTTTCTGGAATTTGGCCACAGGCCTTGAAAGCAGTGAAACAGCACTGTAACTACGGTTATAGTTAATTATGGTTAACTAGGGATGCAGCCAGGGATTTCCGAGACCAGCACTGTTGAGGGTGCACTGTAAAACACGTGCCAGTTAAAATGTTCCTTATAACATGCTATGAAAGGGAAGCTGTATTGAATGCCTAGATGGGGGTTGAAAATTCCTACAGTTCCATACATGTGGCAGTGCATTAGGTGGTTTCTGTCATGGCTTTCTTGGCCCCTGCCCCAGCCTCCTTCCCCACCACACCCTGGCTGCCTTGCCTGCTTCTGCTGGCTTGTCATAAATTAACATGGAATTAATTAGATCTCTTTCTCCCTCTTATACTTGTACTTCCTGTACATTTGTTTTGGAGAGAAGGTTGCTTTTATCTGTTGTCTCTGACTTTGGGAGTGAAACATTGCATCACTAATTAAAAAAGCCACCAGATGCCAGTTTGGTCCGAACTGTGCAGCAGTTGATCAGCCTGTCCTCTGTTGTTCTTGTTGGATGCATTTGACATCTTCCTTTTAAAACCATTATTTAAAAATCCAACTGTGTATCATTTTTAGGCATGACTAAATGCCCTCCTTCACTTCAAATTTGATTTAGACAGTTTCTTCTGTGAATACAGTAATTATCGACTTTTATTTAGGCAACCTTTTGCATCTAGCGAAGGCAGGCTTTCATTGTTTAGCAAGAAGTCTGTATTTCCTGTTTTTCAAGTTTAAAATACTACTGCCATCACCAGTGATGACAAAAAAAACCGTAAAATGAAGTATGAAATCATAACATTATTAATGAGGTTTACACAAACCCCTGCAAATGTTCCCAGCTGGATAGATTATTTTATTTTCCCATTTCCACCAGCTTAAGGGTACCAGCCTTAGCACTAGTGTCAGTGAAAATCAACTGTTAAGTCTAGTTCGAAAAATATGTACTATTTAGATACATGAATTTGAACTAGGCAGGCTTTCCTATTAAAGGTATTTTTTAGCTGGGGAGTATTTTCTCTAGAAAGTGATCTGTTTGAACTAGGGTTAAAAGTATGTCTGATTTTCTTCTGAAAGGCCAATGCAAGTAATTTTCTCCTGCCCCTATTCTTTCAAACTTGGGCTTTTCATCTGTTCTGTCACCTCCCTCTGTAGCCTCTCTCCCCAGAGGCTGGCCTTGCTCTCAGCCATGCTTCACCCTGTCGCTGCTGGTTGTGCCTTTCTTGTGAAGCTTGGGCTTTAGCTGTGACTCTTGCCTTAAGAGCTTTCTTCTTCTGCTAAGACTTGAGTATGGACCTGTGAGGAGTGATGAGGTTTTGGTTTTTAAAAGGTTGTAAAAAGACGTAATGAACTGTCCTTTATGTACTGTTCTGCAACTTTGTGACAAACATTTTTATTAGAATCGGAAAAGGAGAGCAGAACTGGAAGTTAAAATTATTGGATGTTAACTTGTTGGCGGGACATCTCACTTACTGTGCTTTAAGATGCTTTCAACTGAAGCATCGAGTTATTTGTGGATTTGTTCCTATCCTGTTTCAGTATGAAAGAATTTTTGTAGCCAACACCGCAGCTGAATCACCTCAGGTTATCTAGGTGCATTTGTTTTACTGCTTCTCACAGTGAGAGGACCAGGAGTGCAGACAGCCTGTGTCTGTGCTTCAGCTGAAGGACTCCAACTTTCAATGGAGGGTGGGAATTTCATTAAATGAGAGTTTCTGAAATAGCTGGATTTTTAGCTATGCCTGATTTAAACAAAAATGAATTTTTTTTAGTGAATCTTTTTGGTGTCTGAAATCTTAGTGTTCATGTGGAAAAAGTGTAAGACAGAAGCAAAGTAGTGAAAGAAATTCCCATAGTGAACCCATTGGTTTTGGTACAGGACATGTCCTTTGTAAAGTTTACTTTTTAGGTACTGAAAATATAATTTCAGGGGAATGAAGGAAAGTAGTAACCTGTTTCAAATGATTAATCATACATTTTTTGAAAAAGTATTCTACATATTTTGACAGATTGACTGGAACTTAAGCTATTATTTTAATAATATGTGCTTGATGATGGAAAGTGAGTAGGAGGACTTTGCAATTTCAACAGAAATATTTTAAATGAGTTCAGACACTATTCAGAAAAAACTAGTGGAGTAAAACAATGGAACAGCGCAGGATCCTGGATAACCTGTCCTCCTACACCAGGATCAGCTTCTTCTGAAGAGTTACTAGTAGAAGATAGAAATTCCATACCTTCCTGCATTCCTTAGGCAAGTGACTCTTGAGCACAGCTGCCCACGCTTGAAAAGTTTTCCTTGTTTCCATGTCTCTGTCTTGTCCTGCCTGTAATGGGCAGCAGAAGTAGTTTGCTTCCTCTTTGCTGTGACATGCTTTCTTGCATGTGAAATCTGTCTGTCTTCCTTCAGTCAAGATGCACCAGGAAATGTACATTCAAACAAAGATATTAAAGGAAAGCTCCAAGAGAAAAGCTTGCCTATTTAATAGGGTGAAGCTGCAGTCAATGAAGATAATCTGAAAGCAAGGGTAAAATCCCTCTGGGATTCTGGGAAGAGACACACTGGGTTTGAGAATGGGATTGAATACAAGACAATGCAAGTTTAGAATTGTTGAGTTTTGTTGCTTTGTTCTGATTTTTAAAAAAGAAAACTGGAAGATGAAAGGAAGCAGGTAGAGCATAGGTTGTGATTTTCCTGGAGACAGGGTGAATGTGACGGCAGTGATGGAGGCACTGGAAGGCACTGCATTCCTAGGGAATAGTTTGGTGAAGATGAAAAGGCTACTCTGATTAGAACTGTGATTTATATTTCTTACATCCATTTTGTGCTGGTTTTTTTGAACAGGAGATTAATTCATAACTTATGATACTAGGAGACAGGAAGTCTATTGTCACTGAATTAGACCTTGTACAAATGCATACTCTAGTGCGTAACTGGGTTTGCTTTCAATTTGCAGTTGCATAGGTGCCATAGTCCACAACCAAGTGTTGTTTTGTCATTGGTACCTATGATGCAGCTGTGAGGAAATGGGGGCTCCTCCGCATTCCATTGGGGAGGTGAGCACAGAGCAGTACAATTGGCCACAGAGAAAAGAGCAGCAGTGGGTTTGGGGACAGCAGTTTGGATAGGGTTTGGACAGGGTTTGGATGTGGTTTCAGAGGCAGAGCGGTCAGGGAGATATGCAGAAAGCAGAGAGATGGAATACAGCTGTGCTTGGACCAGCGTATTTAGTTTGAGAAACTCAGCAGCGTATCTCCAAATCAGCATGAGTGGGTGTATATGAAAGTTTCCATCTGCCTGGAGAGAATACAGAGGGACTGCTGTAGATCAGAGCTGAGCCCTTTCTCCTCTCAGGAGTGCAGGTTTCCAGCATTTGCAGAACTTCTGGGCTGAGATGATCTTCAGCCTGTGCTATAGAAAGTTGGTTGGTCATTTGGTGATGCTTCCCCTTTATCTGTAGCAGCATGAAAGGTTAGATGAAGGACTCCCCTCAACACCATTTATTTTATGGAAGCAGTTGATACAATTACCATAGAAATGATGGGCCACCATGAACTGGTGGGCAAGTGGTTGTCTAACTAGGAACCTAACTGGGGGTGTTGGAGGCAGGGAGGGGATGTCCTCCAGAGGCTCTGCTGCAGCTCAGGCACTAGAGGTGTGCATGCTTTCATAGAATCATAGAATGTTAGGGGTTGGAAGGGACCTCTGGAGATCATTCAGTCCAAACCCCCTGCCAAGCAGGACCATAGAATCTAGGACAGGTTACACGAAAATGCATCCAGATGGGTCTTGAAAGTCTCCAGAGAAGGAGACTCCACAACCTCTCTGGGGAGCTCATTCCAGTGCTCTGTAACCCTGACAGTAAAGAAGTTCCTCCTCAGGTTGAGGTGGAACTTCCTGTGCTCTAGCTTGCATCCATTGCCCCTTGTCCTATTGCAGGGCACAAGGGAAAAGAGGTTGCCCCTTTCTTCATGACACTCAGCCCTCATATACACATTCATTAGATCCTCTCTCAGTCTTCTCTTCTCCAGACTAAGAAGTTGCAAGTCTCTCAACCTTTCCTCATAAGGCAGCTGCTCCAGTCCCCTAATCATCCTCGTAGCCCTCCGTCAGACTCTCTCAAGTAGATCTCTGTCCTCTTCAACTGGGGAGCCTAGAACAGAACGCAGTACTCCAGGTGAGGTCTCACTAGGGCAGAGTAGAGGGGGAGGAGGACCTCCCTTGATCTGCTGGACACACTCTTCTTAATGCACCCCAGGATACCATTGGCTTTCTTGGCCACAAGGGCACATTGCTGTCCCATGGATAACTTGTTGTCCACCAGGACTCCAAGGTCCTTCTGCACAGAGCTGCTATCTAGCAGATCGCCTCCCAATCTGTACTGGTGCATTTTGTTACTCCTTTCCAGGAGCAGAACTCCGCACTTATTCCTGTTGGACCTCATTAGGTTCCTCTTTGCCCACCTCTCCAGTCTGTCCAAATCCTGCTGAATGGCCTCACAACCTTCAGGTGTATCAGCCCAACCTCCCAGTTTTGTATCATCAGCAAACTTGCTGAGAAGACACTCTTTATTCCACATGGATCAGCTATGTATTTTATCTTACTGTTGCATGAGGCAAATTGCTGATGGTTAAGCTTCATCATATTTGACATTTTCAGTCTCATAATCGTCACAAAATTTGGATGCATTTCCATATCCCATTATCGTGGCTTTGCACTGAGTAACACTATTTTGGTTTTGCAATTTTGGCTTCAGCTGAGCTGGAAACACTGTACAGAGGTATACTTCTTTCTCATTCCTTACATAAAGAGATGGCTTTGTCAACATTTCTTCTTCCAAGAAAGCAATATTTTTGGCCATTATTCTAACATTATTCCGATATTATCTGTTTGTCTGCAAAAAGCTACCAGTCTGTTAAAGATGACTGTTTCAAAATCACTGTAAAATGCACAGTTTAAGCTACAGAAAACAACTCAGCAAACTCAGCTGTACCCTTACCTCCTTTCCACCCTCCCCAAAGATCTAAATGAAGCAGTTATCAATTTTGATTGAAACTTTAGTTTGTTTACCTCACTTGGCTTCATGGATTTATAGTAGCTCTGGAAAAGCGTGTGCCCTCTGAAAGTGTTGGTTGCAAATCAAAGGATTTGGATAACAGTCTAGGAATTGAAAAACTTGAACATATGCATATGCTCACCTCACTTGGGTACAAATGCTGAAAAATGTCACAAGCTCCTTTCGAGGTTCTGGGCAAGAATCTCTCCTCCATAGTTACAAGGTTATAAAATAAAAGAACAAGTTGGCACATGCCTCTTTTACAGGTGTTTTGTGTTTTAGGCACCACCACAGTCTGCTGTTACTGGTTTTGCTTTCCTGTCCATAGATAACATTGTGCATGAAACTGTGTCCTGTTCTCTGTACCAGATGGTCAGGTCCCACAGAGGGATTTGGGCTTGTAACCAGTAATGACATTTCAGTGCAGCAGCAGTGTGTGTATTGTATTGTTAGATGCAGTGTAATATGAAGGAGTTGTTTATTATAAACTCAGGTCCCTGATGCTTTTTTTCTGTGATTGTCCGGGAGGGAAGGTTAAAGATCTCATGTGTTCCCTGTCTACCCTGCACCTCTGTGGTGTAAGAAAAGATTCATTTAGTCAATTCTCCTTTTCTCAAGAGAGCAGTTGTGTTGGCCAGCCAGTATTATCCGTTCTTCTGTAAAATGACCAGTCTGTCAGAGGTTTGCTTTTAAGTACATGATACAAGTTAGTCAGCAAACATAACTCTTGATTTTTTTCTCCTCAAGATCCAAGTGAAAATTACCCAATCACCTTTGCATGAAGTGTGTTTAATTATACCTTTTCTTCACTTGGCTTGCAGATTTTTGGATGAGACTTGGGAGGGCATGTGTCTTGGTGAATCAAATCTGGCTGAAGTGGGATGGCAGAGAGGTTTGTATACACATATTATACTTGCTTTAGTTCAGGAATCAGCGACCCTGAGGTCAGTGAAAATGCTTTAGATAATGCTCCGAGGTCATGTATGCATGGACCGAACATGACCTCGGATGTTTATATGCTACCAGCTGGCTAGCAAGTTGTACATGCCATATACAGCCTGAATGTTTCCTTGCAATGGGTGTTCCACCCTTCCTCTTGCTCTGTGAGGATAAAAACCTGGTAAGAACATGGGAATGTGTTATGTACAATGAAGGGAAGGAAAAAGAGGACCCAGCGAAAAGGAAAACCAGTAATTGATATTTTGGCATGTAACAAAGATCTTCTGCATAGATTTTACATCTGTACGAAACAATAACTTAATTAATCCCTCTGAACTGCATTCTCTATTGTTCTCATCTATAGCTAAAAACTTTGCCTTTAGGAATTAGTCCAAAAGATCAGAAGATTGTTGTTGCATTATGAACTGCAGATTGTGTGTGTAGATTTATACGTTAAAATTGCCAAATTAATTATGTATTATTATTTTTTTTAATCTTAATCTGTTGTTTGGTCTGTGGCTTGGCATAACATCATGAGGTCCCTAAACACAAAAGAGAATGCTTTGGAATGCAAAGTGCCTGAATACTGACGTCAAGTCGTGTTTCAGGTTGCAAATCAATTTATCTTTCTGAAGTGACCTGCATTTGAAAAAGAGGTGGTCAAAACTTTATTTAGCTTTAAATAATTTTCTGTAATTCTCAGTTACAGAATGGCAATTTCATGACGGAAGTTTCACTAAGTCCACACTGTTGGAAGTGAAATGGTAAATATCAGCAAAGACAAACCTTTTCAATGTCTATGTAACAGCAACTGGGGAGATTAATGTACTGAAAGCAAACAATTATACTGTTGTTTCTTATCGTATCTGGTTAGGGTACTTGGAAGAAAGACCTCAATCATTTTTCTCTTCTGCCTGTAAGCAGAGTGACTGCTTAGATAATAGTTTGTAGCTGTGACATCCCTTAGCAACGCATTTTGAAAACACAAACATGTTGCTTTATTAACCATTTCACCTTAACTGTGTTTTAAGTGCATTTAGAGGATATATTATCAGATAATTATGAAGGCGGATGTGCAAGAGGCTACATCTGGCCATGAGGCACATGCTACAGGAATCTGCCCTGTTGCTACCATAATTGCAAAGTCTGGCAGAGTTTGGGCAGTGTGGGAATTTCTCACTCAAAGGAGTGGGCTCAGTGGGTACCATTCAATGTAAAACAGAAGGAGAAGTACTAGCAATTTGCTGTGGTGATCAAGGGTCTGGAGAAGTGGGTGCAGAAGGCCAGGTAGCACGGCTCGTGTGCTAGGAAATGTGGACAGATGAAGGTGTTGTTTTGAACGGTATTGAGCAAGAGGTCAGGCAGCAGCCCCAGGTCAGGAATGATGGAAATGGGCTGCTTGGGAAACCAGAACCTGAACCAGACCTGCAGAGAGTCTGCAGCCTGTAAGAGCATCAGCAACCACACCAAAGGGACAGGACTGGTTGTAGGTGCTATTGACACTGTTCATCCTGTAAAGAATACTAGCCTGTTATTTTCATATACATGGAATTGAGGACACTGTTATTCTGAAGAACAACTACCTCTCCTCTTCTGTTACTGCAATTTGGTGTGAATGCTGAGCTACCCTGGAGGAGATAAACTCTTTCTCTATTGGAAAGTGTGGTCCCTGTTCCTGAGGGTATCTTCTGCCTTCCAAGTTGGGTTTAATGGGGAATTAATCTGTTAACAGATTTCAACTGCAGTGCAATAAGGAAGTGACATTTTTGATAGAAAGGAGGGCAAAATTCAGTTTTAGTTTTGCAAATGACTCCATTCCACTTTTCACAAATGTCAGCCCTAATGGCTGCCCTGTGAATGCAGGAAGTGAAAATTAAGGGATTAGAGACATGGTACATTTTATGCTTGATCCATTTATAGAGGAAAAAAAGAAAGAAAAGTTTGCTAGGCCTTGAAGAGTAATCTTTGTTTTCTAATGCTGGCCACCTTCTTTCTAATTCTTTGTAAGGAATAAATGACACACACTAAAGGTAATACGTAACTTTCCCCCACCCCCAAGAAAAATAGAAATCACAAATTCACACCAAGTAGGGAGGTTCATAATTCTTTTTAGAATGCAAATCTTAAGATAGTACACAGATATGTTTAAGTCATTAACCTACACATTCTTCAGTGTACCAAAAAGGGCAGATATTGGTATAAATTGAGATCCATATTCTTACAGCTATATTGGCACCACTCGTTGATGTAGTATATTGGCAGAAACACCAATCAAAAATCTACTTTTCTAAATCATGCCATTTTCTTGCCCCTTCTGATATTTATAGAGTATATGGCTATAGTAATAAACTATTAAGATGCATTTCTTTGTTTCATTTCTCTTTATTTGAGATGTAGTAATAAGGTATTGTTTCGACTTTGAAAAAGTCAGCTTTTGTTCTTTTTTGTTCTTTTCACCAGTGACAGCATTGATCAGTCTTTGCTGTCTTCAAGAATCCTTTTTCTTATTGCTTCCTTAAAGTCTAAGTAATGATTATGCAAAATGATGATCTTAACTAGTGTCTGATGCATGAGACTGGGAATCAAGACAACATTTCTCTCTCCTATTGATAAATTCATGACTTTGGACTATGGTTATTCTCTGTAGAAGGCTGAAAGGCATAATTAGTGTTTGCAAAGTAACTCGAGATACTTGGATGAAAGGCACTATATACGTGTGAAGGGTTTTAACTGAAAAAACTTGAGCTGGCAAGTACAGTGGGACAAGACATAACCTTGCAGCAGTTATAACAATATGTTCTTCCCCCACCAAAACCCATCAGTGAAGTTATGATAGTGTACCGTTTTTCTAGCTCATTTTGTTTTAAATCTGAACTTTGCTATGGGTATTTGCTTTTTCTTCTCCTTTCCTCACATCACAGTGTTGATACATACAACTAAAGAAAAGCTGCAAATGTTTCTTCTGTTTATCGAGTGAGAAACCCTTGTAAGCAAAATTTAAGAAATTCCTCTTCAGACTGGCTTTACTTGATGATAATAGCCAGTTTTCAGGTGAAGGAATTGACAAACACAAAGCAACACTCTGATTCCCATTCAGTAGGCTTGCTAAAATTTCCTAGATGATGACGCTTGCACAAAGATCTTTAGGAATTTATATGGGACTGGAGTCAGATGGACTAGTGCTTTTGGCTAACCACAACACCAATCTCTCTTTTCTACAGAATGACGAGCTATCCAGTGCATGCAGAAGGCAACACTGATACAATTGAACAAAAAGAAGCAGGTAAAGGAAGTAGGTACTTTCTTGTCCTGTGGCAGTTTAAAAAACCCCATACCTGAGTCTTTACCAAAAAAAAATTGCAAAAAAACCCCAGAACCAATTTTGTTTGATGCAGACTGTTGTTTCATTTTGATTTTTAGCTTTTTAAAGTGTAAAGTGGTGGTTGCTTGCTTAATCAAAGGCACTGTGGAAACAAAGGTCCAGACCTAGAAGTGTAGCAGGAGGTCCCTCTGCTTCTGGTGTGGCAAAGGGGGCTGGACCAGCAGTGTGATGGCAGTCCCCAACGAGTAGACACTGTTGAGAAGTACCAGTTGTTGTCCTCACCTTCCCCAGAGGAGGAAGCTGCCCTTTGTATAACTTCCCCATGTTATTGTCTCATTCCTGGAGCAGGAGCAGCCAGCTCTTGTCTCTCGTTCTTGAGAGAACATGATTTAATTTTGCCTGCACTCAGAAGGTTATTTCAGTAGCCAAGAGCCAACTTCTGTCCACTGCCACATTAAACAATGCATAATGGAGAAAGTAGTTTTGGCATGTCCTTTTCACTCCACAGCTTACGGATGGTGCCTGATGGACTCTGGTGTTTGACCTCTCTGCCCCAGGAAAAGGGTACAATTGCTGCGATTGATGATTTTGCTCTTGAATCAGAACTGTAAACTGAAAAGATTTATCTGCTGCTAGGTAAGCATGTATTTATCTTACTTTACAGTCTAAAACATATCCACCCAGTTGCTAATTCTGCCTCAGTCCTGCGTGTTGACACACCAGACCTGTGTCATGCTGTGATCTTCTGCACATGGAGACAGGTAGGAAACACTCAATGGCTGTGCTGCTACCTTTTGAGAGTTGCCCTTTGGATCGCTTACTGAAGAGACTTTGTACAGAGAACATGGCCAGGTTTGATAGGGCTGGAATAGAAACATGGGTTTTTTTCTATTAGAAAAAGTCAAGCACATGAAAGATTTATTTTGATCTTTCAATAATTATTTTTGGATTGAAATCACAAAGGGCATTGTATTTTTTGTGTGTGTGCAAGAGATTACATTCTCATTGTGTTGTTTATAGAAGAAATTGGCTATATATAACACTTGATATGTTAAAGAGTGTCTGGTAATACTGACCGGATTTCTCAGGAATGCACACATTTTCTATAAATTATAATACTTGTCCCAGATTTTAAGTTTGCAATTCTTTTCATGTAACTCTTGAATCAAGATGCACCATTTTACTTTCAGTAGTACAGAATTAATCTCACTTTATTCTGGCTACCCACAATGTACCTTTCCACTCCTGACCTGTCTCTGGAGGGTCTTGTTCAGCTTATGTAGTCAGCACACTCTCTTAGGGAACATATCATCTGACCTATTGTGGTGTCTGCTTTTGAACCATAGAATAGTTTGGGTTGGAAGGAACCCTGTAAGGTCATCTAGTCCAAACCCTCTGCAATGAGCAGGGACATCTTCAACCAGAGCAGGTTGCCCAGAGTCCCATCCAACCTGACACTGAATGTTTCTGGGGATGGGGCATCTACCACCTCTCTGGGCAACCTGTGCCACCTTTTCAACACTCTCATTGTAAAGATATTCATCCTTATATCTAGTCTGAATCTACCCTCTTCTACTTTAAAACCGTTACCTTTTGTTTAGGAAGATATATTCTTGCTATTATTTAAACTGAATTTAACAGAGTAGTGCAAATGTAGCCATGAATTTTTGATCACACAAATCTTGCTGTTAATGTTTAGTGACTGTCCTTTTCCTATTTAAGTTTAGAGCAACATCATTGGACTCCATCATTGGCTGCCCAGTTAGTAGACTTTAATGAAAGCCCATCTCTCAGGCCTACTTATCAAAGTGTTTCTTTCTAATACATGAAGAAACTTTGGTTTGATTACATTTCTAAAATGCTTCAGAATTCTGTCTCTCTTGTCTTTTCAATCTGTCTGTACTGGCATTCATTTAGACAACATTCTTTTTAGGCACATAGCACTCTCAGGTTCGTTTTTATCTTTTGAAAGTTCAGGAAACTATTGATTGCAATTCCTAGAGCTGATGACTTTTCAAGGATATTCTCAGAAATGGGGTAAACTTTGATACTGTGCTCCAAAGAATGGGAAAGAAAGGATAGCTGGGAAAATAAATAGAGCAATTTTCTTTGTTTATTTATTTGTATCCGTGTACATGGAAATGAAAGTCTTTCGTGACAGCCTGTGGTTTCCTCATTACTTTCAAGTACCCAGAAGAGAACAATTAATAAAGGCAACCAGAATCAGATTAAATAAACCCACTTTTATTCTAATAATCCATATGTATGTTGTAGTCATTGGAGGACTGTCATAGAAGAGGATTTATTTTCTCAGATGGTGATCTCAGGCATTTTTACATCTTTATTACCTTTTTTTTGGGTCATTAATTCCCTGCAATAGCTAACATTGGAGGGAAAGCTGCATAACATAGAAATGAACTCATCTATTCAGTGCTTATAAACGCATACTTTATGAGTTTTGCCTATACACAGAAAAGATAGTAAATGTCAAAAAGCACATGGAGGACTAATAAGAAAATTAATCACTGTATACATATATTCAGATAAAGGAGATGAAATTCATCTAGCCCAAGATCTGCAGAGGTTGTTTTAGTTGCTTGTATAGCTTGGTAGTGTTTCATCTAACTCTTTTTTCCTTCCCCACCACACACACATATGCATGTACATGCTCCTGACACCCAAGGGTGACCCCATCCAGATGCCCTGATGAGTCTCCTTTGCCTGCCTTACTGAATGGCAAATCCATAGCAATGACAGTGTAAGCATAGTAAGATGCTTACGGATGTTGAATTTACTTGTTTGCTGCATAATTATTTTCACTCATATCAGGACCATTTTTATCACTCCTGTGCATCACTAAAATGATAATAAAGTTTCAATACATTAATAAAGTGATGGCTCCCCTTCTGCTCTCAGGTTGGTTCTTGATCTAGGAATCTTAGCGTGACCTGAGATGGAAGGTAAGAGCTGTCTCTTTGTGGGAATATTAGGCTAGCTTAGAACTGAGCTGAAATGGGAAAAGTTGTTCAGGGTAGGTTTATCTGTGGCCATCAAGCAAGCAGCTTTGCACAGCAGGGAGTGAGGAACTGAAATAATTACTGTGTGGTCTTTTCTTGAGCAGATATTTTCCTCTGGGGAGGGTTTGCAATACATTTTCTTGAACCTGAATTTCTACTCTGGAGCCATATTTGAATGTGATGGACAAATGGGCTCACACCCCTGTAAAGCAGGGTAGAAGTTATGGATGATCTGAGCCAAATCATGCTAATATCAACTTGAAAATTAATCACTGGGTCAGTCTTGGAGTCTTCTGCACTACATGTCTATGAAGCCATACACAAGTCTATGAGGCGGATGGGATCCACCCAAGGGTACTGAAGGAGCTAGTGGAAGTGCTCACCAAGCCACTTTCAATCATTTACCAACAGTCCTGGCTAACTGAGGAGGTCCCAGTTGACTGGAGGTTAGCAAACATCTACAAGATGTGTGAGACCCAGGGAACTACAGCCCTGTCAGTCTGTCAGCACCAGGAAAGGCTATGGAGCAGATCATCTTGTGTGCCATCACATAGCACGTACAGGATAACCAGCTGATCAGACTCAGTCAGTACGGGTTATGAAAGGCAGGTCCTGCTTGACTAACGTGATCTTCTATGACAGGGTGTGTATATTTTCTACCTGCACTTTAGTAGAGCCTTTGACAGTGTTTCCCACAGAATTCTCCTGGAGAAATCAGCTGCTCATGCCTTGGACAAGTGTACTCTTTGCTAGGGAAAAAACTGGTGGGATGGCTGGGCCCAAAGAGTGGTGGTGAATGGAGTTAAGTCCAGTTGATGGCTGCTCACAATTGATGTTCCCAAGGGTTCAGCAATGTGCCCAGTTCCATTTAATATCTTTATCAATGGTCTGGATGAGGGGATCGAGTGCACCCTCAGTAAGATTGTAGGTGACAAAATGATGGATGGGGTGTTGATCTGCTTGAATGTAGGGAGGCTTTACAGAGGGATCTGAACAGGCTGGATGAATGGGTGGAGGCCAGATGTATGAGGTTCAACAAGGCCAAGTCCTGAGTCCTGCACTTGGGTCACAACAACTCCATGCAATGCTACAGGCTCAAGGAAGAGTGGATGAAAAGCTGCCCGGTGAAAAGGGCTTGGGGGTGTTGGTTGACAACTGGCTGAATATGAGCCAGCAGTGTGCCCAGGTGGCCAAGGCGGCCAACATCATCCTGGCTTGTATCAGAAATAGGGTGGCCAGCAGGACTAGGAAAGTGATTGTCCCACTCTACTTCTGGTGAGGCTGCACCTTGAATGCTGTGTTCAGTTTTGGGCCCTTCACTACAAGAAAGACATTGGGGTGCTGGAGCATGTCCAAAGAAGGGCAATGAAGCTATTGAATGGTCTAGAGAACAAGTCTTATAAGCAGCAGCTGAAGGAACTGGGGTTGTTTAGTCTTAAGAAAAGGAGGCTTAGGGGAGGCCTTATCACTTGCTACAACTATCTGAAGGGAGGTTATAGCAAGGTGGGTGTCAGCCACTTTTCCTAAGTAACAAGTGACAGGATGAGAGGAAATGGCTTCAAGTTGCAGCAGAGCATATTTAGATTGGATATTAGTAAAAATTTCTTCTCCAAAAGGGTTGTCAAGCATTGGAACAGGCTGCCCAGGGAAGTGGTGGAGTCACCATCCCTGGAAGTATTTAAAAGATGTGTAGATGTGGTGCTTAGGGACATGGTTTAGTGGTGGACTTGGCAGTGTTAGGTTTATGGTTGGACTTAATGGTCTTATGGGATTTTTCCAGCCTAAATGATTCTATGATTCTATGTGCGCAGTGTCCCAATCAATGTGACTGAATTCACCATTCCTAGTGTAAAACTGGAAAAAAAAAAAAAAGCTTCGAGAAATGTTGTAAAGTTATTTTTGCAGTGCCAGTTCTTCCTTTAGTTTTAATGTAGATTTTGTTTTTCTGTACAAAGGTAACTAGAGCTTGTCCCTACTCATAAGACATGATTAAAGAAAAAGCTAAATGTAATACAGCTTGAGTTTCTTGATTGTGTGGTTTTTAACCCATTATATAACTACTCTTTCTACAGCTACTATGTAGCATGGGAACTATGGCCTTATTGACTAACGTATTTATTTCACACTACCATTTATTTTACACTTGTCCCAAATTTAACTGTTGTAAATCTGGCCAGCCTCTATTTGAGATACTTTTAAGCTTTTTTGGTCTTCTTTTCCCTAACAAATTACCTCCAAACTCATGTAGTTCCCATGTAACCCATCTAGAAGTTATTTCATCTTCATACCTGCCTATCTGAAAATGGGCAACAGACTACTTGCAATGTGAAAACCATTTTTGTTCCTTATAAGCAAGAAATTTTTTTTTCTCTATTCTAGAGAAATTGCTTTTTATTGACTTCAAATGTGTCCATTTAATAGGGCCTTCTAAGGAGAGAAATAGATAATGCTGATGAATTATTTGCAACGTGTTATGTAATAAATATAAAAAGAAACAAATTCTAGAAGATATGGCAAGAAAACAAGCCACAGAGAGCATTCACATTTCTAGGCTTAGCTACCTGTCCACATTTTTTAGGTCTCTACACCTGTGGTGTCATTGACACTACAAATGTGTCTACATCTGCCTGTTTTATGTTCTTCTAATGCCCTTTTGAATATTTTATACTTTTTTTTTCTGAACACATTTCAGCTAATGTGTTAGCAAATGCCAAGAATGCCATTTTTTGGCAAAGGTGGCATGGCTTGCCTCAAGGATACTGCCACATCTTGTTCAAAAAGAGCCATGATGTTTCAGCAAGTCTTCATATATCCTCACTATGTAGCAGTCATGAAACAGAATCTGGAAGAGACTTTCCAGGGTTATGGTTTACCTGAAACCCTGTTTCTGTAGCCCGACCAAAGTTGCAGGCAAGACCTCTGCAGATCCACTTAATGGCAGTCAGAAGCTGGAGACCCATCTGCAGCTACCAAAGTATTGTCTACATGGAGAAACTGACTGGCAACAGTTTCACCGCAGAGCGCAACAAGCTTCATCGCCTGTATAATAAATACATTGAAGCACTCCCTGCATTCTCCGTATCTACAGAAACTTTGGAATAAGTTATGGGCTGTGGTTTGCACCTCCCTTGCCAAAAGTAGGAGCTTTGCTTCTTCCCACAACAATGGCAAATTGATATTTTATCACACATGCTGCTTTTCCACCTATATTATCTTATTTCATCCTTTACTTTTCATAAAGAGGAATTAACAACAAAGCAGTTGAAGACTTCCATGGGAGAAATGTCTCAAAAGCAATTGTTTAGGAAACTACAGGAAAAGCACTTCTTTCCAGTCACTGAGGGTTTATGTAAATATACAATGTTGTTCCAGCTTAGTTACTCTGTGTGCTTATAACATCTCTGCAACAGCTTTCATCTGAATTTCAACAATCTCTAACCATTTTAAGTGTTACCTGCAGACATTTTCATATAATGAAAAATTTAAATATTATGAAGGGCATTTATGTGCAGCAGATTAATTTCATAGAATGACTCATAGAATCATAGAACGGTTTGGGTTGGAAGTTACCTTAAAGAGCATCTAGTTCCACCTCCATGCCATAGGCAGGGACTTCTTCCATGAGACCAGGTTACTCAAAGCCCCATCCAACCTGGCCTTGAACACTTCCAGGGAGGGAGCATCCACAACTTCCATCCACCTATTTTACCCTCACAGTAAATAATTTCTTCCTTATATCTAATACAAACCTACTTGCTTTCAGTTTGAAACCACTATCCCTTGTCCTATAACTACACTCCCTCCCCATCTTTCCTGTAGGCCTCCTTTAGGTATTGGAAGGCTGCTATAAGGTCTCCCTGGAGCCTTCGCTTGTTCAGGCTGAACAACCCTCCGTTCCCTCTTGTATGTTTGCCCCACTGATAAGATAAACCAATTTAAAAGGGGAAAAGGAGGCAGATACATAACATATGTGGTTTGTGTCAACATAAAAGTGATCAACAATGAGAGGTAGGTCTGAGCTTAAATGTTCAGATCTTTTTCCAGAATGGCCATGTGGTTTGGAGAGTGTTCAGTTCCCATGCAGTCTTTCCATAAGGAAATGGAGAATTATGTGAGCTTAACATTTGGATGACTGTATCTTCTCTCTGTCATACATTGTGCTTTGACTAAACATTCTATGGCTTCTATGTAACAGAGTAGTCGAAAGATATCTCAGATATGTCATGGATTGAAGAAATCACAGTAAACTGACTGTTCGTGAACCTAGGAATTTTCTCATATATGTTTCCCTGACTTCAACATAGTTTTGGGGAAAAGCTGAGATTATGTTCTGAGGCAATAACAGATCTTTTTGCTGCTTTGCCTTGCCAGCTGATTAAGATGAGCTCTGCCTTTCCACGTTGAGTGTTATGCATTTGCTGGCTTTACTAGCTAGTAATGGCAGCATTGTGCAAGTTCAGCTGACTCAGCATGGTTAGAGAGTTTTTTTACAGACACTTGTAGTTGTTCATTACCAATATCTGTGGAAATAAAACAAGACTTGTCATGTTCTGTCCATTGCCAGCTTTCTGCAGAAAGCAACTAGCTTCTCTGCATTTCCGCAGGTTTTAGGGCACCTTGTTTTGAGACATTTGCTGCCTCTAGGAACCGAGGATCAGAAGAGAGGACAGAACACTGGACTGATCCACAGGAAGCATATTAAAAGGTTTTATGTCTAATGTAGTTCACTAGCTGACCCTATGAAAAAAAGATTGGAGGAGGAATAGTGAGAGAGATGATAAAAGCTTCGGAAACTGAAGCAAAGAAGCACCTTGCTTCAAAAGGAAAATACATTTTGGTGGTTATTACAGGAGTGTTCAAAACCTTAGCCAAGCAATGGTTTCCCTGAACTGCATAGCAGATGCCATTGTGCAGGTAGGGCCATAGTACAAACATAGGGCATATGTCCTCTGCTGTTGCTCTGGATCCCAAAGGCTGATCACCATCCTGCTCCAAACAGTCCTGCATGTGTAAGATCTGTGAAGATACTGCTTGTCTGAGTGCTCTCAAAGATGGGAAAGGGTTTGGGTTTGTAAAGTCTCCGTCAGTTACAACTGCACCTAAAAAGAACAATGACCAGTGCTTTCAGAGCAAGTTAAGAAATGTGAATTTCCTCATGTCCAGCACCTATTTTGCACAAATTCATGTAGAAAGTTTACAGTGAATCATGGAATAATTAAAGTGTGATTTCATCCCTCTTAGCTACTAGGACTTTGTATTAGCTGTTTTAGTATAAATGCTGATAGAAATCCTACTTGTTTTGCCTAGAAATACCATCATCCAGGATCATAAACATGATAGGTAATTTTATCATTTGAAAATGTAATCTTGAACAGGCAACTTGGTATAACAGAGAATTAAGAAATGTTAATATAGTGTGTTTTAGACTTATCTCCCAAGTACAATTTCTAGGGTAAGAATGACAACTTCTAGGTCAAGAATGAAAATATATGTGAGTTACTGGTGTGGTTCCTGGGCCGGGTCACGCACACTATATTTTTGGAAGGGTTCAGGTGACTACCCTAAAACGGTACATATTTAAGAAGAGGATGTCAGCTTGGTGATGCTCTGAGCAAGTAGCTCCTGGTTCTGCAGTTTCCCACCTAAGGAATGAAGATGGCACTTGCCCACTTCTCCTTATGTAAAACTGCTTTAGGAGGCACTCATATACCATCATGCTTGGGATTACATAGGTTTTAATATCAGAAGACATCTTGGTTAATCCATAGCATAGATGCACGGATTAACCTAAATGGATAATTTTGGCTTTTGATGTGCCTGTGAATACTGCCATGATAAAATCTTTTTGTTTGCTATTCTGTCTTAAATTATGAAGAAAAATATTTTAAAAATATAATTTCCTTGTTATAATTTATGCTGCTCATTTCATTTTGCATTCTCTTTAACATCCAGAGAAAACAATTGGTCAAATATCAGTTGCAAAAACTACCCTGTCAGGACGGCCTTTAGGTATTGTGGATCTTCTTAGGACAGAAGGATGACCTCTGATGTCAGCTCTCTGTCTCCACCAGCAGTATACTCTGTCGTTCTATGGATACTGTAACAGCACAATTAACTTATTCTTACAGGGCTGTTGAGCATAAATGTTAATTGATGTGAAAAGACTTATCTGCCACTTTCATTTTCTGGTTTTGGTTTTGTTAGTTGTTTTTTTTTTAAATAACATACTGTCATCCTATAAGAAATTAAATGTCTCTTCAAGCTGAAGAAGAATTCAGATCCTAATATGGCAAAGATGATGATTTGTCATCTTGAATATAGAGTAAGAACCAGGCAAGCATCCCATGTTAACATCTTCCAAAGCTGCTTAGTTTTGCTATAACAGGGCTGTGTGGAAATTGATAATAAACAAGGTCCTGCCTTCCATGCTCTGGTAAGGTCTGATCTTCTGATACTGAGCACAGAAGCAGAGTCTTCCTACTTTGGCAGGAAACACATTTGCAGCGCTTGGACTATTAACGTGTTATGATCACAGAAATTTTGTAATAGCTTGAAATAGAAATAAGACAAACATTACCACTGCCAGACACTGACTCTGTGTTGAAGAGTTTCATTTCTTCTGTAACCTGAAAGTGTACCCACATCAACTACCGAGCTCCTATGAACATCACACTCAGCATCTTTGTGTGCTGTGTGAGATTGACCAATATGGTCCATCCCCATTAACAGTACTCAGAGTCTATTTTGATAAAACAAGGAGAATACTACTGAACTTTGATCTTGTTTGGCCAATAAGAACTAATATTTGTTATTCCAATGATATTGCTCAACTACTGTGAAAATTCATAATTGACTTTTTACACCAGGTTAGCATTTCCAAATTATCCTAGAGATTAATCACAGCCCCAAAATTACTGCAGTCTCTTGATTACCCATTATTACTCCTTAATATGTGAGGAATAAATAATTTGCCACCAAAGCTAACACATGAAGTAAAAAATAGCTTTACTTGATATATTTTTTTAGTTTACCTTAGACAAAATATTTCCATTCAAAGCTAGAAAAAAAATATTTGATTAAATAAAACCATTGTTTTATCTAGCTCAAAAGCCTGTCTTCAACACTGACAGATACCAGGTAATCAGTAGCAATAATTCTAAATGAAGGAACATTATCTTCTTGTAAAGTTTCTCTCCACCCCAGCAATAATTTAGGTTGGGGAGGAGAAAGTCTTTACCAGGCTCAGAGCTTAAACAACTCCATCTGAAGCCATTGGAAAGATTTGCAATGAATTAAAAGATAGTTTTACTGAAAAGACTTCATTTGTGCCCCAAAGCAGGTCTGTTAAGCCTTTTAATAATTATTATGGTTACCAAAAATGCAGGTACTGGCCTCAAACATGTAAACATTTTACCTTCATCAGGATTTCACTAAATAACTTCTCATACTAAAAACAGTGTGAGAACATTTGTAGATTTTAATTAGCCTGGGGAAAAAAAAATGAAACCTCAAGGAAGTTCATCTGTGGATATTCTCCTGGTAGTTCTCAAGCAAGTATAAAAATTTAACAAATTAACACATGCCTAGTACTTTCCATGCTCCCAGAGCTCATACATATAACCCAATTACTGTCTGAAAAGAGCTATTAAAAATAATTAAACTCATCTAAGAGGACACTTATGATCCTCACAAGTGACTGGGTAAAGAGAACCACTTCTAAAATGTTAACTCTTGCATGAAGCCCAATCACTTCAGCTAATACTTTGCTTACTTTTTTATGCAAATGCACCACTGAATCCTCCTCTGAATATGTGATAACTGGGATTGTGTTGGCACTTCTGTGATAACAGGCTGTGCACGGAAGCTGCAGTTGGAAAGGGAAATTGCACAATATGGCTGTTTAGCTGAAGCAAGTAAATGTGTCCAGGAATAGTTCAATTTCTTATGGAAATCTTTCTAGGTACAAAGTCCTGGGTTGGCTGCCCCTTTGTCTGCAGCTCCCAATGTATACAGGTGTCACCAATTCAATTGCTCAGCACAAAACTTATTAATAATAATTGGAAATTTTTATATTTGGAAGATTAATAGTACCTCAAAAGCAGGATGCCAACACTGATGAGCACCAGAACTTTAAGGATAGTACTTTTAATGAACTCATTAATAAAGGATTCGAAGTGCTTTACCTGCTAAGTGCACCACATTTCAGATTAGAACATTCCCGCTTCTCCTGGCCAAATGTAGAGGACTTTCTTGATTTCAGAATTACATACTTACGGCTTTTTTCTGCTTCTCTGCAGTCTTCGCTCAGAGATGGACTAAAGTGGTATGATGGCTAGTTTGGAGGACCTGATCACATCCCACTGGATCCCCAGGAATGGAGGAGGGCCCTACAGGCTACTTGTCTGGGGGTCTCTGGTGCAGAACAGCACAGATCTAGTGCTTTCAGATTGACCAAGGAAGAAGCAAGGCAGTAGCTTTGGGCTTTTGGCAGCTGAAGTCTATCTAGCTTCTGCTTTAGACACCCAAGTCCAACTTCAGACCTTTCTCTAAATTTCTTTTATATTTAGAAGTAAAATACAATGACTAAGTAAAATCCATGTTGCTGGCTTAGGTATCAATTCCTTTAAACACTTGGTTACATTGTGTAGGCCCCTAAGAAATCTGATTTTTACTCTGGCATTTTTCACTCTGCCACAGCCAGGCAGCCTAAACCTCAGAATTTAACCTGGAACGTTTTAGAAGGGAAATTTGGATTTATTCCACTGGAATTAGAACAAAACAAGATATTGAGATTCGTTGGACTGCAAAATCAGCCAAAGTTAGGGTGTATTGAGAAGAGTAGTTTAGGCTCAAATAAGTTTCTTATAATAAATTATTCATGGGACTGGACTATTAAGATTCTGATTCTTTAACACATGTAACTTTAAGGATGAAATTACAGAAACTTTCAGTGCTTACAAGTTCTTACCATCTCCCAGTCAAGATTTTTTTCTTTTCTTTTAAATATTAAGTTCATTATGTTTTCTAAGAATCTGTTGGCTTTTAATGCTGCTTAAATGGAAGCTGATGCTTTTGTAAAATGTCTTTTACAGCAAGATAAAATACGCAGGATATGGAGCAGGAACTGGATAGGTTCTGGTTTTAACCATGTCCTAAAATGTATGAACTCTCTAGGCCTGGCTAAAATGAAATGGGAAATCTAGGATGGTACCTGGCCCTAATGTACATGATTTTGGACACCTAAGTTTAGCACGTGGCCTCCCTCTGGAGACTGGCAGACCTTTGCTTCTCCGCTGGCTACAAAGGGCACATAGACACTCACTTTAGACCTTACTTTCAGATAGCTGAGAGGGGCAGATTTTTGGTTAATTTACAGCAACAGCCCTTGAAACCTTCCAGATAGTGACTTTATGACTTCCCAATTATTCTTTCATCTGCAAGCAAAGCAAAGTATATAGAAATACATATGGAAGAAAACATTTTCTGTCCAAAGGCACGCTTCCTGCATCAGAGGCAATGCCAGATCTACAAAAGAGCACTTGCAGATTAAAATGTCAATGTTATAAACCGTAAATGGAGATTTGCATTCCTGACTTCATAAGGAGGAAGCTTCATGTCACTGGTGGCCAGGCTGTTTTGTTGGGTGCTTTTTTAATAAAAAGAGGGAAAAAAAGAACTGAACATGCATTAAAAACTTCTGCAAGATCTTACACTGACTCTGAATACTTGCAAAATTCTGTCCTGTATTTGAGAGAGCTCTCTGCTGAAGGTTGTACCTGATCCTTGTGCAGGTAAACTCTATTTCCAGTCTTCTTCCAAGCAAATAGTCTGCTTTGTGAGAAGTGGTTAATCAGTGGTTAACTTTCTAATTGTCCTTGAAAGAAAGCAGATCTGCCAAATAAAACTCAGAACTGCTGAGATAATCATGTTGAACTGGAAGGGGACTGTACCCCTAAAACCCCCCCCTGTAGCTAAAGGAACAGCTCTTGAGCGAGATGGTGGCTGGCAATAAAAGTAGGAGGTGCCCTTAGGAGACTAGGAGGGCCATTAATTGTAGACCAATTGCATTATGCTTGGATGGCCTGTAACTTACTCCTGCAGCATGCAACAGATGTGTACAATATTGTCCTGTAATGACACACTGTGTTGTGGGCTACTGACACATGCCAATAACAAGGCTTATTGTGGATATCTGCAATCAATGAGCGGATCATATCACTTATTTTGAGATGGCTCATCCACTCTTTTTCATCAAGCATAATTTCTGAATTGCCTCCTGGGAGGAGTTGTCTTTACTTTCTGTTTTAGACCTCCAGCTCTAGTAGCTTCATTTGAGGGCCATTTTTGCCAGAGGAAGAAGTATTAAGTTTCCGTGTAAGCTATTAGGAATTCGGTTAGTTGAAGCTGTGAGAGGAATATGGAAAGTACAGGTTGTGGAAGATGACTGCAAGGATTCCGTTGTGGCAGTGAAGAGGTGATAACAGATAAAAAGTGTTCCAGAAACAATGAGCAATGGACTGGGAGGTGCCTTCAGAACTGGAGAGCAAACAGCTGCTCATTTAATTCACTGCACTTGTGTTTTTGTGTCCTTTTCCTGTGCAGACAAAACCAAGTCATTAGCACAACTCCTCTGCAAACTGCCAAGATCTGAAACATAACTTCCCACATGTGCCAGGTGAATTCCACTTCTGCACTTCTGCAGGGAATGAATTAGGGATAAAATAGCCTCTTCTCCTCTATCTGTGAAGTAGTATCTGAAATATGTTCCTTCAGTTGACAGAAATATGGGCATGAGATGTGAAAGCAGGAGACATCTTACCAAAGTCAAAACTGACCAGAATGTGTGTGCATTTGTGTTTGGTTCTTCAGATGTTCCTCTGGAAAAATCATGCAAGTCTCTTCCAAAACCAACAGGATTGTTAGCTTAAATAAATGTTCTCTCAGTTCTTGATATTTCATGAATACTCAAAGGAGGAGGTGAACTGTCTTGGCCGCCTCTCTGGCACAATCATGTGCCTTGACAGAAGCTCCCCCATCAATGCAGGCAATGAAGGACAGCCTGCACCACCTTGCCTTCTGAGGGCTTTTCTCCTGAGTTGCCCTCAGGGTATCCCCATGGCAACTGCTGCACAGAAGCCACCTGCACACTCCATTTTTATAACGACTAAGGGCAAATTCTCTTGAAGGTTTGTGCTTGGCCGGGTGCCACTTGTTGACTCAACACCACTATTTCAGCAAATGGTTCTGCTGCTGTTTCTTCACAGCATGTGTGGGCAGTGTATATATTTGGACCTTTTCTGTCTTTCTGTTTCTTCACTTTAGATCATATAAATCGTAATTTTGTACTTGTTGAGATTTTCCACTTCCATCAGTAATTTCAGTGGTATAATAGGATAATCCATAGTCAGACCTCTTTTGTTTCAACTCAAATTTATGGCCAGTTATCTACAGCTTCTCTCAATTCCTTTTCGATACAAATCCCTTTGCTCAGACTTGGGCCAAAATTATTTTTTTTCTGGAAAGCATTGAAAGAAATGGTCCTGGCTGCCTCTTTTTGATGAAAAGATAATTGGAAAATGTAAGTTTTCTCACTTTTCTGAAAGGTATCCAACTTTTTGTGAGGATTCCTTTTGATTTTTATGAACATTGAAAGGATAATCTTTATTGAACTTCATTCCTATCTAGTCTTTGCTATTGTTTGTACTCTGTATCAGATAACCCCTTGCTTGGTGAGCTCCAAAAGTGGTTATTGTGAGGAAAAGCATTTGAGGAACATACTTATGCATTAACTTATTTGTTTTAGTTACAAAAGAATGTTTCTAAAATACTGGAGTTTCCTTGATTTTTCTTTTTTTTCCTTTTCAACCACTCCCAGTTTTTCTTTTTGGAAAAAAAAAAAAAAAGTATTATTAATTTTTTAAGTTTTACTGCACTTGAAGAAAACTTGGGAGGGGGTAGGAATTTCTACTTCATACAGGAAGATATTTCATTACAAACTGAATTCTAATTTGGCTTTAGCCCCTGCAAAAACCTTGACCAAATTCCCATATGAAATGTTTGGATCAGATTTTAAATTTACCCCTAAGAATATAGATTTTACATATCAATACTCAGATTTCAAGAAACATCATTTTGTCTACCTCATTTCAAAACAGAAAGTTGTATGTAGATAGCTGGAAAATAATAGTTACAAAACACACAGGGCTGGAAAAACTTATTGTTCTGTGCTCAGAGAACTTCTTTTTTCTTAAGTAGACAACAGATTTTGTTCCCATGATCATGAAGTTATATCTGTGTCATGAGCAAACCTAAATGTTTCAAAATAAATCAGCCGAGTAAAATGGGAAATTTGAACAATAGCTAACCAGTCAGCTGACACCTTACAAAATAAATATTTTTTTTTTAATCTCTTGTAATGCTTCTCTCTTTTGTTCTTGCTGTCTTTTTCAGATTGTGAACTACATAGGGTTGGGACCTTTTTTAAACTTCTGCAGGTTGCCACAAACATTGGTGGTTCTGTATAAATATGGCTGTATGATTGTGGTTGCTTTTACCTTCACAGTTGTTACTATGGTACACCCTGGCTACCTGTGGAAACCCTGTGATTTTAGAAACACAGCATCTAACAAACAGTAAGAGCTGAGGAAAATAGTCCCTGTCCAATCACCTGTCAGGGCTGACCTTGGCAGCTGAACAAATCCTGTTCCACACAATAGAGATATTTGTACCACCCATAGCAGTTATGAAAATATTATACAATTAAAAAGTATCCTTATAAATTGTAATTTGTATGTATATATAGTAGCCATTCTTTAGAATCCAAATATAAAATGGGCAGTTTCAGGTCATGAATAAAAAAGCCAGTAGTGCTAAATACATGTAACTGAACTACAAGGCCTGGGGATGTAACCTAGTAAGCGACTAACAAACCAGCCAGATAAGATGGGCTTTTTCTCAGAGCTCTGCAACTCACATAACTTAATCTTTGTAAGGGAGGGAAGTGTTTCAAATGCTGCCTAATATTTTTCTGAAGCTCATGTCCTCTGCGAAAAACCTAGTAACCATGCTGAAATGATTAGAGTGATTGTACCATGAAATGGCTTGGATTTGCTCATCTGGCTTCAAGTTCAGAGGAATGACCAACAAGCTGACTTATGTTCTTAACAGTGTAGACCCAGAAGGGTTCAAGCAGATGTTGCAGGCTTACTCCAGGCAAATACATGAAGCTTTGTGGTTTCTCCTAAGTGTTTGCTAATATCTACCACATTGCAAAGTCAAATGTCCTTTCTCAATAGAGCTGACTATTCATAATACAATACAGATGATTTAATCTGTGGTTAGGACTTTCCATTTCTACTAGAGCTGTGTAAAGTCTGAACTGCTCAAACCTACATTATATTGACATACAAAACAAAAAAACCGCCCCAAATCCCAATCAGTTCCAAACCCTCAGACACTAACAGTTCACACATCTGCAGCTGGATTGTGTTGTGATGCTACCTATGACCCTGTGCCTGTCCATGTGCTATGACATTGCTCCTTCAAGTCCATAACCAAATAAAGTGGGAGGTTTTTTAGAAAAGTTGTTGAAGCAATTAGAGGTGAGTATATTTTAAGACCTAGAGGCACCAGGATCTTAGCTGTACTTCATTCTGTCACTTGCACCAAAATGTTTGTATATACTCCTCTCTCATTTGTGACTCATTTACGCAAAAAATAAATCCTAACTTTTAATCTTAAAAATATTATTTGAATTTCTCTAGCAGGTAGTGTAGTTTCAATATGATCATTTTTCTTTCAAAGCTAATCTAAATTCTCTTTCAGTCTTGATCACATTTAAATCCTGAGATTTGTGTTATTTGGTTTTGTGGGGTTTTTTTTCCCATAAAAGGGGTTTATTACAAAAACATTAAGTGCCTGAAGAACATAAATGAATCTCTTTTGAGTTTGGTGAATATTTTTGGACAAAAGTATTTAGTGATAGAAGATTTAGAAAACTCTAAACAATTTGTTTTGACATCTTTAAACAAAGACATTTAATTGGTTTTGCTTGAAAAACTGTTTTCATTAATAAATGAAGACAGAAGCCTGAGAGATTTGAGACCCACAAACAATACACTTTGTATCAGAAGAAATACCTCTGCTGACAAAAATATATTCTGAGTTTTTGTTGATTTAGCAAAACAAACCATAGGTTTTGGTTGACTGGAGATTATTTTCTTTTTTATTTTTTCTCAGTTTGGACAGAGAACAACAACAAAAATCCATTTCATACATAACACCACTGAGTAACTCCCAGAACAAGGCAGAATGAAATAAAGTTTATATCTTGGTTCAAACGCTGGCCCCTTTGAAATCAATGGCAGAATTCCCATTAATTTCACTGGGGTCAGGCTTTCACCTTCATCTTTAACTTACAGCTCAGTTTTCCTTCATTTACATTGTAGAGGTGAAGGAGGCTTCCTTCTGGTCAAATCACTGCTAGTGAATCTGTCCCTAGAGAAACATGCAATACACAGTTCTCCTTTCTGTCCTAAAAGAACACTGGAAAAAACACATTTCCCCAACTTTTATAATGTATATGGGCGTTTTCAAATGTATCTTAATGTCTTTGTCTATAGTAAACCCTGTTTAAGATGTTAATAATTTTTGACAAGCACTTCCCCTGTGTCTGGATTTTGAAAAGAAAACCTAAAGCATAAAATGGCCTTGTTCTAGTCATGCAGTGGATTGAAACCAGCAGAAGCTGATAGCAAACAGCTTTTCTCAAAATGTAAGTTCAGTTTTCTTTCCCATGGATTTCTACTTTGCCTTGTGCTGCAAGATGACAAGACTATTAAAAAAACAAAAAACAAAAAACAAAACCAGAACAAATATCTAACTCAGAAATCTCCTTTAAATACTAATGTGTTGTCCAATTTCTTTTTTTTCTTTTTTAATAAGCTGTACTTTCTCCTTGACATCCAAACAGCAAAGAAAGAAAATTTGTCTTGTAAAAAAAGTCTTCAGAGAGCTTTGTTTATAGTAGAGAGCAAAACAGAGGACTCCCAAAGGAGGAGTCTTCACCCTGAAAGAGTCAAAGCATCTATTTCCCATTCCGGGGCAGCGCAGCATCATGTACTTCTAGTTCCCTCTGTTCATTGAGTCAATGGTAAGTGATAGGAAATATGCACTTTCACTCATATATAAGAATGAAACAACATTAATTAGATCAGTTTTAATTATACATTGCTTCAAGGCTGTGGCCTATCTGAAAGGTATCCAAAATTCAGCTATTTTTTATGATAGAGTTGGGGATGCAAGGAATTTCCTAGGGCTAACAAGTCATCATATATCGGCAAGCCATGGTAGCTGAGCATCTGCTTTGTGTTACAGGATCTTGACCGCATATCTGAGTCCTTGGCTGCATAAAAATAAGTGTTAGTGTTGTGTGTCTTCCTATGTTACAAAATGTATCATTGTGAGAAAGCAAAACACTTCAGATTCACTTGTTTCCGAAAGGGCATCTCCAATGCAGCAGATATATTTGAGACGGTCACTCTAGTGTTCTGTAAACAGCAGAGTGTTAGTGTGGTCAATGGGAGTAGAGCGGGATACACCCCATCCTAGCCTAAACACCTGCAAATGGGAATACATCCCATCCTAGCCTGCAGTGACAACATTGATGGGATCTTCACTGATGATCATGAAAGCTGAAAGTCCCTGCGCTCATTTGGACACTTGCCTCTGGGTACCCTCTGAACCTGGGGAAGATTTCTTCAGTTTCATTTCGCCTGCTGATGTTCTCCAAGGTAAAACTTAATTTAAGTCAAGACATTTATTTTGTTTTGAACATGTTATCCGTATAATCATGGATTTCACTAATTTTCTGCTGCTGCTCTATGTAAATTGTTCAGGTCTTGCCTGTAATGAATTTGTTTTTCATTTACTCATGGTAATATGTGTTTATGCTTTTAAGTAAAATCTCTTGCTGCTTGTGATTGAAGACTCCCCAGGGAGGCAAAGCTGATAACAGCTCTCACCTTAAACCAAATTAGGAATATAAGTTTCTAATACATTGTTTAAAAAACAACGAAAGGAAATTAAAAAAAACACTGTGAAAAGGAAGCAAAATTCTAACTTCATGCTGAATGACAAAGATCATGTAATTATTGATGAGAACACAAGTATCATGTTCAGGTGTTGTGCTATAAAGGCTAAGAGGGCACAAGAAATCCTGCAATCAGAGAGAAAACAGTTAAAAGACTGAGCAGAACATTTCTTTAACACAGCATATTAAAGGCTCAATTTCAGTTTTGCTAGAAGTCACAAATGTAAAAGTATATATATAT